>JAOVYV010000008.1:4713401-4723838 GCA_025674545.1 Hassar affinis
GTATGTCACCTATAATGTTGTGTGCATTGCAATATTTTGAGCAAAACTATGCTCTTACCCTGCTAATTGAACCTTCACACTTACTGGTGCAATGTGCAATTAATGAAGATTGGCCACCAGGCTGGTCCATTTTAGCCATGAAACCTCCCACACTAAAATTACAGGTGTTTCAGTTTCATTGTCTAACCCCTGTACATACAACACTGAAGAAATGTCCTTCATTTCACTGTATTGTGTATGTGCACACCTCAATATGTAGATGAGTTTACTGTGTGTATCTACAAGCAGATCATCCTTAGCTGGCGCAAAAGCTAACATACTGTAAATAAACTAAAGTATGATGTAATACTACTGAGAAAGAAAGTTATTCTTTCAACCGTCGTTCAAGTCGTACCAAGCAGGCTTGCACAGACATTGACGGCAGAGCCAGAAGGGCCAGACGGCTCTGTGTTGTTAGGGAAAAGCAGCGTTTTGAAACTGAAGCGTTCCTCCATGCCAGGCAAAATGCCCATACTCGTAGTACTAAAGGTTTCTCTCATCTCCAGCTCCTCGTTCGTGCTGGCTATCTGGTAGCCCTGATTGGGCTGATCTGGTTGATACCTGAAACACAGACTTTCAGCTGTAAGGTTTTTTCCATAGCAATCACACTTGAGCTAAGCAATTTCTTTAGTATTTTTTTATCAATAATTTGGGGTTGAATATAGAAGCCAAACTAAACTACAATTTCCAAAATATAAGTTCTGTATATTATTGACATTAGACACCAAATGTTGACTTTAAACACAGAGTTTTGTGTAAAATTATTATTATTATTATATAAAACTATTATTCAAAGCAGCATTTACCGATAACTAAAAGTGCCCCAAGGACATGACATGACTCACCTGAGCACCAGCACACATGCAGCAACTAAAGTGTAAGCCAGGAGTGTTCCGATAGACATGAGATCAACCAGATCCTTTAGATCAAACAGGAGCGCCATGACAGCTGTTCAGGAGCAGAAAGAGCACAGCATCAAGCGCTCACACATATGCATTATTCAGACCAAAACAGTCAAACAGTACTGAAAAAGGACGATCAGATGGATATATTTGCATTTAATTTTTGGCGGCGTTTCAAAAAATGAAACGGTGCTCGGTCTTTATCTTATAGATTCCGCAAAAATATAATCACTGTAAACATCAGGAACAGGTTTTACAGCATTTTGTTTCAGCAGCAAATATTTGTAAACAGCATTTCTGCATCACCCAGTGTTACCAGAAACATTGTTAAATTTAGAAAGTCAGTCATGTTCAGTTATCCTTGTTCCAACGTATAAAGAACCAACATGGAAAAAGACGAACATGGACCATTGAAGACCACGTGGAAAATTCTCCCTAAACCTTTTCGTGATATGAACTGTAGATGGTGAAAGACTTCTTTGCAGTCTTGTGCTGAGAAACATTGTATTGGAACTGACTGACAATTCTCTAATGAGGTTTGGCACAAAGCGGTGAACCATGACCCATCCCTGCTGGCAAAGACTAAGCCTATGGTGGATGCTCCTTGTATACTTCATGAGCAGTTAAACTGCTAAATGTGGAACCTTCCACAACAGCGTTATTTGTATAACCTTAGTGTTATTTTGCCTCAGTCTTAACTTTTTCCTGAGGGTGCTGCAGGCATCACATTCTATTTGTTTTATATATTTATACAATACAACCCCAATTCCAAAACTGGCCTGTCTGCAGTCCTGACCTTTCACCAATAGAACTTCTGGCGCATCATGATGTGAAAAATCCAGCAAAGAAGACTGAGGACTGTTGAGCAGCTAGAATCCTACATCAGACAAGAATGGGACAAAGTTCTTCTCCCAAACTCCAGCAACTGGTCTTCTCATTTCCCAGACATTTACAGACTGTTGTTCAAAGAAGCAGGTGTGCTACACAACGGTAAACATGTCCCTGTTCCAACTCTTTTGAGATGCATTGCTCCCATCTAGTTCAAAATGAGCTAATATTTTTCATGAAATGGTAAAATGTCTCACTTTCAACATCTGTGTTCTGTGTTCTATTGTGAATAAAATAAGGGTTTGTGAGATTTGCAAATCATTCCATTCTGTTTTATTTACATTTTACACAAAGTCCCAACCAATTAGGTTTGTCAGTGAATTCTTATTGCATTTTTAGAAAATGTCTCAACTTTTCTGGAAATGGGGTTTGTATTTGAAAGACATTAGTTTATCAGTCTCTACACTTTCAAATTGCTACAAAGATCCATAATGTGTAATGTCAAGTTATACTCATGGGTGCAGTCAGGTCGATTGTGATTTGTCATTACTACTATATACACTAAACAACTACAAATAGTAACAAAGGAAATGACTCCTGTTTTTGAAAGGACTAAACTCTCTGTTTGTGGTGTAAACAATATCATGGTAACTATGACTATATCAGAGGAAGTTTTCCACTCTTCCTCTGGCAGACTTCGCTCTTACCGGACAATACCCCTGCAGCCATCGTGGCAATGAT
The DNA here is from genome assembly GCA_025674545.1 of Hassar affinis. NCBI lineage: Eukaryota > Metazoa > Chordata > Actinopteri > Siluriformes > Doradidae > Hassar > Hassar affinis. Next base: position 4,715,912 of record JAOVYV010000008.1, read on the forward strand.
GGGCGTCTTCCTCTTGCTCACACGTGCCAGAAAAGAGAAGAGAAGTCCATCTTGGGACATGGCATAGATAATACGAGGGAGAGGAAACATGGAACCCAGGAGACTGGGCATGGGAAAATGGATGAGGGAAGGTGATGGGGGGTATATATTACAACATACAAAAACAGAAAGGGAAAAATAAGCCTTTTGAAGCAGTCATGGGAGACGTGTAATCTAGGTTTCTGACTCCAACAAAAGAAGCACAAAAACTACACATGGTGAGATACTGCATGCACTATGACAGTCACAGCTCAAAGGAACAGCTGAATCGAGTCTGAACTCAGGGCCAATGCAATGTTAGTAATATTAAGATCCTTCCTCACCTGCCAAAAAACCAGATGTTAGAGTAGCAGGTAAAGGGGTTTTTGTTTTCGGGTTGATTTCAGCCATGTATGTGAAGATCAGCGCATCATCTGCCATCGCCCACAAGACCCGGGGCGTTGGGAACATGGTACCAATCAGACTAGCATGAGAGATTAGGAGGGGAAGAGGCCATGCCATGCATATGAAAGAGTGACAAACAGCATTCACTGTCCTGTGGCAAAGTGCATTTACAGTCAGTGATGAAACCCAAACAGCAGACTATGCCACTGTGGTTTCATCAGAATAAGAAGCGAACAAAGAGACACAGAGTTCTGTGCACTTAAAAAAAAACCTTTTCCTTTCATAGCAAATAAAACTATAATTAGATTGACAAGACAAAAAAAGATGCATTCAAAACAAACACAATTTCTGTTTTTCCCCTTAAATTCACATTATATATTTATAGCATTGCATAAGAAATGCATTATAATGGTTAATGATAATTAATGCATGCATAGACATGTTTTTAAGAGGTGTATATAAATAGTATGACAGACTACTCTGAAAAAATAGATAAATCAACTTGGCTTAAATAAAGAACATCTAGTTAAGTTCTACAATATATTTTTAGCAAGGGGTTCATAGGAACAACCTCAGACAAATATACACATGCAATGCCATGCACGCATACACAGGGCACAGTGACTGACCACCTCCTTCCACTTCCTGGTACAAGTACATTCAATTAAAGGTTCTGTCTGTTCCTAGACTTAATATTATATATCAGCTGCTATTTCCTAAAAATAGACCCTGTTTATACTTGGTTTTAAAATACAAATGTAAATGACTACCAAGTTTCATTGTGATCTGATCATTCCTACCATTTGCTGACATGTTCTGGGATGCATTTTACAACATATTTTCTGTATTGTAAACTCTAATGCATCCTGATGTGTCCCTGGCAAAAGCATAATAGGAAAACATGTAAACGGTGCATGACAGTGGTTGTTTTGTTAACAGTGCACCGGTGCACCACAAAAATGGAGAGGAGCACTGATATACGTGACCATTTGAAGGCGTTCCTGGAACGGCCACATACTGGGCATTCAAAGAATTAAATTCAAACCTTGTATGTGTTCAAACCTTGTATGAGTGCAACCAGTGAACCCAGATACCCATAGATGTGTATTAGTTCTTGAAACATTCTTGTTTTCCTAGCTACCTCATGCTAAACAAATCTAGTGCTTGTCTGGCAATGGAGACTGACATAATAACTGAGTGAGGCCCTTTGTATCAAAGTGGTCAGCTGGACACCTTGGAGATGCCCGATAGACACAGGTGTCAGTGATGTGTCTTGGCTGTCCACTTGTGATCTGATCGACCGAAACGCATTTTAAAACCAAATGTAAACAGGGCCATAGAGGAGAAAGAGGACAAGGAAGTGGCACTGAACTCTGCTGTTCATACAAAATCTGTTTCCATGTATAAAAGCTTAGCTTCGTGCTTACCTGGTAGACAGGGCACACAGAGACCCTACAGCCACTGCGTAGGTGGCTCCCTCCCAGCCTACATATTTAAAGGCCACAGGAATTGGGCTTTTCTTGTCAAGCATGTAGTATGGCATCATCACAGTAAGAGCAGCTGACACACCAAAGTAGGCAGTGAAACAGATCAGGAGAGAGGAGACGATGCCGATCGGGATGGCCCTCTGAGGATTCTTCACCTCCTCACCTAGGAGATATTTAAGTGACCTATGTGCAAAAACTGCAATGTCCTCACTGGTGTCATACAGCATTGAACAATACAATTTGCTCATAATCATTTCTGATGAATGACTCACTGCCAAAAGGCAGGCCTGGAATGCTGTAATGCACACACAGCCAGCCACATGGAAGGTATACATGTAGACAGAAATGTTCATAGCTTAATAATTACACTTGAAGCATCTGACCTGTAGCCTTGTAAACGGTCTTAAGATTATGCATCCTGAGGGACTTTTGGAAATTTTCATGCTTAGTTTATTTAAATACCTAAAAACATGCATTGTGTTTTACACAATGATGACTGTGTGAAGAATCTAGCTTCACGAGGATGCTAAAGTACATAGTAAAAAAAAAAAGTTCACATTTTAATTAATATATCAGATGCCACAATTAATTAACCTGTAAGTAATTAAATTTTTACCCCTGGACTTTGGCATATCTCATACTTCTACTCATATTCTTGGCATTTCAGTTTTCCCACAATTAAACCATAATCAGCAGGGGCATCTGCAACATGCAGACTGATGGAGATTAAGCCAGGTCTGACAGTCAGCTCTCTGTATTTCTGGTGCTGGTGAGTATCTCACTGTACTGAGATAGAAAGCTGTTGCTGCCAAAAGCAAAAAAACCTAGGAAAGGCCAAATGCCTTTATGGAGTGGAGTTAGGGGGGCCAGGCAGGGGTATGAATCAGACCGAAACGCAGCAGTATGCTCCTGGGAGAAAGACATGCCCAGGCAAACATAAACTCAAATCCACCAATCAGAGCTGAAAACACAGGGGCGTGAAATAGCTCGAAACACATAGCTGAATGCAACATATAGGGTTGGGGGTGCACTAAGTGTTACACTAAGTGTTGGACAATGTTCCAAGAAAGGAAACTGGAGCAGAACAATATAACCATTTAGTGTGGAGACAACCAGGCATACTTTAACAATGTGCTACTGTGTCATAGATTTGAGCTTCGAGCTTTGAGATTTGAGGTTTCCATTTCCACCCAATGCCAAAAATTTCCCTCTGGGATTAATAAAGTGATTGATCGACCGATCTATCCATCTTATATACTTACTCACCTGTAGTGGCAATGCAGTCAAACCCGACAAAAGCATAGAAGCAGGTAGCAGCTCCAGAGAGGACTCCACTGAGGCCAAATGGCATAAATCCACCCACTCCCAAGCTCTCAGCTAATTCCTTGGTCTCTGTTGTACTTTTCAGGGTTGAGAAGATAAAATAAAGAGAACATCATTCCACATAATTTGAATGTAGCTTTGCTATAGAACAAAGTGATTCTTTCATTTTTTATTCTACAGCACTGTTGAATTCTTAAATCTGTTTGGTCAGAAGATTGATTCCAATAACAGCAGCTCTGACAATAGTGCCAGCTGCAAGACAAATTATACCTTTACATTAATGTGCTTAATCTAATATGTCATCATTTTTGGACAAGCTGGATTGCAATTGGATTTTTGTAAAGGAGGCTGGTTAGGGAACCACTGCTACAACATAACTGCTAAAAAAGACCATTAAACATAACTATTAATAGATAAGTTATATTATGTGGCATTTAATGAATAGAAAAAGTATAATCATTAAATCGTTACTGTGGTAGAAGAGGTATTGGAAAACAATTAACTTTAGGTTGATAATAGCCCTCTGTTTTGTGTTAAATGGTATTGCACCACCCTACCAATTACTTTCCTATAAAAACACACCCTATTGTGTTATATTCCTTATATAACCACCAAAATGGCAATACAAGACAACAGTTTGCATTGGTATTAATGTGGCAGGAAAAAAATAAAAACAATATCCCACTACCATCACTAAATCTCTACTATGAGCAGGGAAATAGCTTTAGAGTTGATGATGAACCTGCTGTACTGGGAAGCACAACATAAAGGAGATCAGCTTCTGCATGCTGCTCACTTGAAGCCTGAGGCATTGGTGGCATTGAGAATCTCATCAGGATTCAGCTGCCAGTTCTTGAGCGTGCCTTTGACCAGGCCTGATATCACCATGAACAGCAGCACCAGGATATTGATGCAGGTGAAAACCTTGTTGACCATGGCTGACTCCTTCACTCCAAAGGCCAGCAAGCCTGTGTAAAAAAAAAAGGAATGTTCACAATATAATAATCTGATTCTTAACTGCAGGAATTCCATAAATCACTTTTGAAATAATCTCACACAGTACATGTTTGTGTAATGTGTGTTTCCAATACAAATCTTATTCAAGCTGTATATGAAATATAAATATTAAATTATCCAGTGAAGTACCTGTCAGAGACAGGATAATGGCCACTGCAAACATATCTGGATACTCAGCCAAGACACCCGGGACCTTCATGCTCATGTACTGACGACAAAACAGCTCAATTTGTTTCCCGATCAGTTCATCAAATGTGGCGCTCCAGGCACGAGCTACACTGGATGTACCTTTCCAATTAGCAAAGAACGAGAAAAGGTGCAATAAAAAGTATTTTATAAACCTAATTTAATAAGAGACCAATTCATAAGAGACTCAAGACACAAGACACAAGACTCAAGACGTATGTCCAGGAAAACAGAATGTACATGAAAGCATTAGCCTAAAATCACCTTTTAAGTTGTTCTATACACTCACAGGCCACTTTAATAGAAACACCAATACCCCTGCTCCTTATCCAATCAGCTAATCATGTTGCACAGCAAAGCATAAAATAAGGCTGATCCAGGTCAAGAGCTTTAATTAATAATTACATTGACCAAAACTAGAGATGTGAAGATCTCGAAAACCTCGCCTGACCTTTTGAAAATCCTCAACGGTCAGGTTTGAACGAGTCTACTGCCTACTGTAGTCTAAGATTCGTGTTTTTTTGCTGACAGGAGTGGAACCCAATGTGATCTTCTGCTGTTGCAGCCCATCTGCTTTACGGTTTGATGTGTTGTGTATTCTGAGATGCTTTTTTTCACCCCATCGTGGTTTTGAAGAGTTGTTATTTGAGTTACTGTAGCTTCATGTCAGCACAAACCAGTCTGGCCAATCTTTCCTGAATTCTCTCATTAACAAGACATTTTACCTGCAGACCTGGCACTCCCTAGATGTTTTTGGTTTTCTGCACCATTCTAAACTATAGAATGCTGTGTGTAAAAATCCCAGGTGATCAGTTGCTTCAGAAATACTCAAACCTGCCAGTCTGGCACCAACAGCCAACTGTACATATACTATAGGTGGTCCTGTTAAAGTAGCCAGTGAGTGTATATGCAAAAAAATGCACTTATGTTTTAAATGTATAGTACATTGTTATTTATATGCATAATATGTACTAATATGTTAATAGTTATAAAAGCACTTAATGGAAAACTGAACTGTTAGTCTGTATAAAACTCTGCATGCATGGCCCTACCTATGATATAAGAGAGGATCAGATTCCAGCCAGTGATGAATGCCCAGAGCTCTCCCACTGTCACATAGCTGTACAGATACGCTGAGCCCGTCTTGGGGACTCGTGCCCCGAACTCAGCGTAACACAAGCCAGCCAGCACTGATGCCATGGCAGCGATGAGGAAGGACAGCACTATGGCAGGCCCTGCATTCTCCCGGGCCACTGCACCAGCAAGGACGTACACCCCAGCCCCCAGAGTGCTGCCCACTCCCAGAGCCACTAGGTCAAAAGTGTTCAGACATCGCGAGAGTCGAGAGTCCTCCACGCTGCAATCTACCACTTTCACCCGCAGCAGCTGCTTGCCAAAGCTCAGAAGTGTTTCCAAAACCATGGCTCGTCCAAACCAGTTTGACTTGCCCCGAACTGATCCGTTTCCACACACGGCCTACCTAGGGGAAAGGCAGGAAATGAGTAATGGAAAAGAGCTGGTGTGCAATTGTAATAAATTTGCTGTCAAAGGCTGATCGAAGAGTGTGTCAACATCAGAATTAAACCATTTTCAGCAAAAGGATGAGAAGTCCACTATATCACTTTCATATTTCAGCTTGCATGTTGAGTTGTTTGATTGATTTAGGTCCTTGGCACATGTTAGACCATCATTTATCATTTACTGCAGATCAGCAATAAAAAAGAAAACATTTTCTGCCTTGAGCTCCAGAGTATAAACTGGCAGCAGGAGGTGGCTGTGCAATGATTTATGGATTCAAAAATCACCACTCAGAAATAAACACAATTCATGTTCACTTATTTAAAAAAAAGGCAGAAAAAAGCATAAATGAACTAAACCCAAAACAAGCAAATACTATTCACATTAAAAGCAGTTTTAGAAGAGCAAATAGTCCCTGCAGTCAAGCAAAAGATTACAACAGAGCCAAATGATGCAACACCAATCTCTGACTGTGTAACATGCATGCATATACAAGAGACAGTCTAAGAGTTTGCATGCTTCTAGCCTTAAGCTTTGGTTAAAGAGGAGGAAAATCAAATAAGTGCTAACTACCACAGAGGCTAAACGATTTTATTCCGACATATTTTTCCAAACTAATGTTACAGAGTTACATAATAATTAAGCTTTTTTTCATTAACTGAATAAGTGTATAACACACTACTCTATTCACAAGTACTTCTTTTCTTAACCCCAATTAAGAGGTAATGGGGTAAAGTAACACCACTAAACATAACCGCATTCAAAGGCCCTCAGCCATTGGGATTTTAGATAAGAAATATGTTCTATAAAATACAGTATGTCAGAGAAAACCATGTTAAGGGTCTCTGGCCTTGTAAGATCTCCTACTTGTTCACAGCTGCTTTCTGTACATTTAAAAAATTATTTAAAGCTGAACATTCATAATTCAAATAAGATAAGAGCTTTTAGTTGTCATATGGAATGCTCACACTGAAAAAATGTTAATCAGATACGCATTTTCTTGCATTAAAGTCAGAGAGTTGCTCCTCTGCTTGCCTGTAGCAAAATGTAATCCTCAAGCAGAAGCCGAACAGCTGTTCAGATCAATTGAAAAAAACCCTATAAACAAAAAATAACAATAATACAGATGACTGCCAATTTGCCAATTTGCTGACCGAAAAATATCCCTGAAACAAATCAAATTCATGCTCTTCCGTGGGACGCCAAGCAGACTCAATAACCTCTCAACCACAGTAAAGGAGCAAGGAAGATAAGAGCTTTACCCGCTGTTAGTGAGTATGAGATCTATCTATGAACTCCTGTCTACTGACGACCTCAATCTCCCTCACTGCTGCCCTACAAATAGCACATTGACACATCACATGTTCAAGTTATTCCAGGCAGACTGTGTGTAATGTGTGTTCAGCGAGGCACCTTCAAGCCTTCCACTTCCAAAACCATTCCAAGAAACACACTCACAGAAGTCACAAAGGCCATGTTTAACTAGAGAGCACAAACGAACAAATGAAAATGTTTGCTGGATTCGAAAAGGTGGCAGAAAAAGAATAGAAATAAAGTCTGTATACAGTGAAGTGACCTCATATACATGTTCTAGATTTCAGACATGAAACAAATAAAGGAATAACGAAGAAAAAAAGTTTCATTTTCTGCACCATTTCCCACTGTAAATGTAATATTTGTAATATTGGCCATGCTATAGACTTTGTGCAAAAGCTTTTAAAAAATCCTTTTATTTGAAGCATGTGCTCATGTTACACTGATTTGGATTTGATCTAATTTGGAAAGTCTCCACAAATTTGAGGAGTCCATGCCAGCTCTCTAAAACATACTTTTAAACAATACTTTAAATAAAATTAGAAAAATATAATATAATATTATATATATATATATATATACACACACTCCTGATCAAAATCTTAAGACCAGCTAAAAAATTGGAAGAATTTGCATTTTGCACCACTGGATCTTAAGAA
>JAOVYV010000008.1:4758724-4769577 GCA_025674545.1 Hassar affinis
TAATCAGAGCAATGGGTGGCTATTTTGAAGAAACTAGAATATAAAACATGTTTTCAGTTATTTCACCTTTTTTTGTTGAGTACATAACTCCATGCATAGTTTTAATGCCTTCAATGAGAATCTACAATGTAAATTGTCATGAAAATAAAGAAAGCACACTGAATGAGAAGGTGTGTCCAAACTTTTGGCCTGTACTGTACATATGAGTATATCATATATAGTACAAATTAAATATACAATAAATTGTTTGATCATAAAATTTCCACACCAAGCACAGCGGAATCCTTGAATCTGACCGATCAGATGGCATGAATTATTTGTGTATAATCTCACAATTCAGACAGCTCAGCTCGATAAGTTTATGAGAAAGGTGCATTAGAGAAGATTTATGAAAAATAGGCCTATAAAATAATGTGAAATTGATGGAGCTGAATTAGATGTGAATGATTTTTTTACTCTTTGAGCCTGCCCCCTTGTACACAAATCTCTGGCCCAGAACCTGGTGTGGTTCAGCTAGTTAAAATGCATGTCATAAATTTACTATCTGCCATACTCAGACATTCAACTGCTTGAAAGGTAATCATCTAAATATGCAAAATCTGGCTTATACCATTTATTTAGCATTTGCTGGTAGATAGAAAAGTTATCTACCTGATTAGTTATGTGAAGCCAGCCTGTTAAACTGCTCAGAGCTTTGTACAGATGTATAGCTGTTTCCAGTCCTGCCCGGGAGCAGCATAATCCAATAAACTTTGGAAAAGCACTGTTGGTGTTTATTCTGGTTTCACCATGTGCCTTGTCAAGTCCTTTTTTTTTTCAAAGCACAGTGTGTTTTTGCTGTTTTTGCTTACAGGATAGAACCCTGGCTGACACGGAGCAGTGATGAACTGGTGCTGGTAGTGTCTAATAAACAAGCCTTTCAGACCTGTAGACGAGTCATCAAATGAGTTTTGTTGTTTTTGTTTTTTAACACTGGGGCCATGGCATAAACCAATATTTTTTCATAATTTCTACATAGTTATATATCATATTTTTTGTACTAGTGAGAAACTAAAAATATTGACCATTGCACCTTTAATGTGCATGTTCTTATGTTTCTATAGTAACAGCGTATACACAGGGACTTGATAACCAATTTATCTTGCAGCAGTTCCACACTACATCAAACTATAAACTTTTAAATCCTGTAACATGTCATTTATTAATAAATGAAACATTCTCATAATTGGCAAATCATTGTGGTATTAGTGGAATAAAAAAATCCAGGTATGCTGTTATACAAAATATAATCCACTTTGTGGTGCTATAACCACCCTGTCTGCTGTGTGTTATTCATTACATGTAGGAGGAAAAGTGACTCCATTTTATGACTACATTACTTCATGAAATGCCTTCTTGTCCCATGAAAAAAAATATTTTGTTGTTTTTTTACCTGGTTTCTTTCATAGAAATTACTCAATTACTCTGTGTTGTATGGGCTGGTTGGAGATTTGTGGTATAATATCATCATTAGATGATATTCCTGCGCACCTCCGTACCTCTGATCCAGAACTTTCACAGGGCCAATATGTGGCTAAACTCTGAGCTTGTGTGTCTTAAGACTATGTATGGAACCTCTGTAAATTGTTCTTTAGAGATACAAGGCCTTGCAAATATGTTCAACCATTGTAAAAGTTGTCAAATTCATCTTAATTACAAATGATTCCTGCCAGTAATTTTATTGAAAACCAATATACTCTTACAGTACATTGTTCAGGTGTAATTTCCAATCCAATGCTTAATTTTTTTTTTGTTGGGGAACAAAGCATGATGTACCCAAAGCATGATGATGCCACCACCATATTTCACTGTAGGGATGGTGTTAAGTGAGGTGCACCCTATATGGATGCATTAGCTTTGCAATACCCCTAGAGTTTGAAGCTTGCCCAAATACAGTATCTTGAACTTGGTCTCATTTAGTCTCACTTGGTCACTCTCGTGCATTCATACAACTCCTTTCTAGGTCCCCTCCTGTGGGATCCTAAATTCTAAAGCGTTATCTGGTGCAGAAAATCTGAGCTGTTTTAATATTTTAATTTCAGAGGTGAAAGTGTCCTTATCAAGTTGAATATCTTGAATATTTATGCAAGCAGCTTTTTCAGTTTTTGTTGTATTAGGTACTTGCTGACCAATAATTAATTTTGACAAATGCACTGTGTGAAAACATGAGTTTGCAATAAAAATACTGACAGTGCATTTATCATGTGTTATTCAAACAAATATGATCAGTGGTGGGTTGAATACATATGCAAGCAACTGTATTTTAGCTATGAATATGTATGTTTTGAATTGTTTCAAACATGTGCATTCATACAATGATCCAATCAGGCAATCATGTTGCATTTACATACATTTACATTTATAACATTTAGAAGATGCCGTTATCCAGAGCATCCTACAAATTTGTTTTCTAGTCTCTTTCAAAAACACATGCTTGTTCTAGTTCACTAGCTCAGGGACTAAACATTTAATCAGACTAAAACCTTGTTTTAGTTCAGAACATATTATCACCTCTATTAAAAAAGATAAAAGCAAAAAAATCAATCAGTACTAACAAACACAGGCAGAATGGTGCTTCTGAGACCCTTTGCTTATCATGCATACCCTGTATCATGTGATATTGTTAAAATGGGATATTTACTTTTCCTGTTAATTGGAAAACAGTAGCAAATCAGGTGATCTGAATGTTTTTGGACATTGGAAAGAAACAGAAGAACATGGGGGAAATACACTATACACACCTGTGCTGGGAAATGCTGTTACCTTATGCGTTTGGGATGTTTCAGATTTCAAGAGCCTGAGCTCTGCTTTCCTCTGTCACCTACTCAGCATTCTTACCTCTCAGTGCATCTCACAAGTGACACGTTGCAGGTCACACTATGGACTTTCGTGTACGTCAATGGTTTTTATTTAGTCTAATCAGTTTTTGCATTCTACTTGGACAAAACGAAGGCATCACACGAACTTTCTTTATCGGAATAAGAGAAGAGAACTGGGATTATGTGCCAGGAGGTTATAACTACATCAACGGGAAACCAGTCACTCAGGATGAGTGAGTCTCATTATTTTGTCATTTATATCACAATATTTATTATATCATGCTTGGCTCAATATATGTTTAATATTATATCATTATATCATAAACCACTACCTAAAATGAACACTGAGATAAGGGGCTATGTGACATGACATAACTAGGGCAATATTTTATTGAATAGTATGAAACTTGTAGCTTGTCTTGTAGCTTGTAAACTTTTTAAGGATGTAAGGTACTTTTTAAAGTTTACTGACAGATTATACAGTATTCATGGCAAGGTAGCAAGGTATAATACTTACATGCAATATAGTAATGATGTACAATTCCAAGCACTTTCCATTTCTGGATTTTATTCCTATAATCAGTTTGCAGTCCATATCAGAAAAAATAGATGCACTTTAGAGACCATTTAATATCCATAACCACTTTTTGCCTTTTAATTCTGTTAATACAGACATGATTACTAGTTCTCTTGCTCCAAAATATTTATCACTTATTAAACTATGTAAGTCAAAAAGGCCTGTGTAACAATATACAATACAAAAACACAGAAGTATATTAACCACACACATTTAGTTTCACATTTACAGACAAAGAAGTCATTCAGTGCCTTTCCTTTATACTTATTATATGTCGAAAATGATGTACCAATATTAACAACCATTATGCTGTTCTTTGTGTTCTAGACACGCATCATTTTTCCTGCTTCGAGGTCCCTATCGGATTGGACACGTGTATAAGAAAGCCATATACAGGCAGTATACAGATGCAACATACACACAGGAGATCCTCAAACCCACTTGGCTGGGTTACTTGGGACCTGTGATTCGTGCTGAGGTTGACGATGTTGTAGTGATCCACCTGAAGAATTTTGCCTCCAGACAATATTCAATGCACATACATGGTGTCCACTATGAGAAAGACTCAGAGGGTAAATTATGTCTCCATAATCCTTTAAAGCACATCAAAGCATGTGGATTTAAACCTGAGCTGCAATAAAGCACTATTAAGCCTTTAACAATGCATTGAAACATTTATGTGGTAGCTCAGCATTATCTCTCACATAATGCTCAGGGATAAATGTGGTAACTGTGGTTTGGTTTTGTTACATGAAAACAAAACACCTTTTCTTGAAGAAAACAGGGTTAAGGTAATATGGAAAATCATGAAAGAAGCTTTGCATCATAATGCAGTCATTATGTTCTATGTAGGACATCCAGTTTCTTCAGTTTATTCAAATGATCTAGACTAGATGTGATAAGGTCCCGAGAATGACTAGGTGTTTTCCTTATCTTTTATAGTCTCTTAGTCAATAGTTGTTTTTTCTTGTAATACACTGACACCTAATACAGAGGAAGTCCTCTTAGCATAAACCCAGAGCTCAGTGCCATTGTTACTCTTTTGTCAAAGAGTCATTGAGCTGAAGCCAACCTGATAATGATCCAAAATCCTACACTGGTAAAATTTATTTCCTTGAGATGGAAGAGACTATGAAGTATAATAGCATTAATATGTAAGCGCATCTAAGTTGTCACACTCTCAACAAGGTCAATAATGCAACCACTGTATCAGGCAGCAGGACATGGATCCAGGGGATATGGGTTAGATTATAGAGAAAGCACTAGAAATGCAAGTTCTAAAAACTAACAATATAGTATATGCTTTATTAAATAAACTAAATTAATTAATCTAATTGAATCAGTCTTAAAATGTAAACTTGTCAAAATTAAAACCTCAATATTTCTGAATGTGTTGTCCTGAATGGTTTCTTGCAATACCAAAGTAATAGCCACAACAAGACCATAAATTGTCATAATTATTAGAATTATAATAGGTCATAAGTGCTGCCTTTTCACAGATAAAAGTGTAAGAATGTAAACTACAAGTACAAGACACACAGTATATATTTGCTACTGTTATCTCATCACTCAATCTAAGTATTTATACATAATGAAGGAAAATATTTGATGTTAAGCTCTAAATTAAAGTATGATCTAACCCTCAGTTTAATTTAACATTGATGCTTGGTTTTATCATCTTTAATTACATCTTATGAGATAAAGTCTTCAGAACCAGTCTTTACCTTTACCAGTGATATCCCATATTTAGAGCAATGTGCAATGCTAGGACTAATTGGATGTAATGTGTATTAGGAGCTCTGTATCCAGATGGGACCTCTGGGGCACAGAAGCAGGATGATGGCATTCCTCCTGGTGGAATTTATACTTATACATGGACAGTAAAGCCAGAGTTTTCTCCCACTCAGGGAGATCCCAACTGTCTGACTTGGGCTTACCATTCACATGTGATTGCCTTCAGAGACATCGCTTCTGGACTCATAGGAGCCCTGCTAACTTGCAAGAAAGGTAACTGTCAGACACCAAACAATGGGGTACATTATACACATTTGTTCCTTCCATTCCTTCCAGGACATACCTAATATATGTGGAGGGCTTTTGTTCATTTATTTTGGGAACTACTCTTTATTTTGCTAATAGCTGAGTATTCTATTGTAACCTTTATATCATATTGGTAAATTAAACACATTGCCTGGGTCAATTTACAGTATTACCATAGACAAGTTGTAGTAATTTAGCTTGTGTGTCTGGTTTCGTTGTTCAACCTCTTCGATGTAAGACCTTGGCATCTGTATACTTTTAGAGGTATAACACAATGCCATTACTGTATCTGTACCTGTGTGGTGCTCAAGATATGCATATCAGAAGTGGGCATGGTCTACACCAAAAGTGTTGGTGCAGTGTCCTGGAAACACTAGAAACACTTATAAAAAATCCTGGGGCAGCTGGCAAATGAAGATTTCATTCACTACAACAAACAGTAAATGCTATTTAGTAAATGCTATTTCTCAAACACCCTGTGGAACTTTGACAAGCTTTCTGTCTTCTTTCTAAAATGAACGAGTAAGCAAGCTAACCGTTTCAAAACCGTGACGTCATTCCCAAATCCAGAAACTGTTATTTAGGCTACACTTAACAACATCATCAATAGCAATAACAACAACAACAACAACAACAACAACATTTAATAATATTTTTTAATCAGCTTATATTAAATATGAAAAAAACTTAAATTAACTTGTACCCACCCTCCCACTCCCATAGTTTCTTTTTATCTGGTTTGGGAATTGTAGATTTTTGCTGAAACCTGAAGCTTCAGCAAGCTCCAAATTAAATTAAAAACCTTACACATTCACAAATGTTTTGTTTTATGGGTGGAATCCTTACCTATTCTGAGCTTTCTGCCAAACTATGTAAAAACAAAAAACATACATACAAAAAACAAATACTAAGCAAATGCCTATTGTTCAGATCTGTATTTGTATTAATTTTCTGTTCAAACAGTGTATTTGGTTACCCCTAATATCTGTGGTCTGTTTCCATGGTCTGTTTCAATCAGGAATCCTGCAGTCTGTTTCCGAACCGATCTATTCCCAGGCATCATCAGGGGTTACCTACTCTCAGGTACGAAGGACAGATGTTGATCAGGACTTTCTCCTCTTGTTCAATGTGGTGAATGAAAACTTGAGCTGGTACATAGATGAAAACATCCAAACCTTTTGTTTGGAGCCAGCTGGTGTCGACCCCACTGATCCTGATTTTGTAAAGTCTAACCAGATGAACGGTAAGTGTTTCTTTGTTTACCTGTTTTTGGGGAATAAACAGAGGTGAAACTCTGAAAAAGAATACTAGCCATAGTACAACATTCCTCATCTTATTTTATAGCTATTAATGGATATGTGTATGGGAACCTTCCTGGGATTGAATTGTGCCAGAACAAAAAGGTTTCTTGGCATTTCGTTGGCATGGGCAACGAGGTGGATATCCACTCAATATACTTTCACGGGCAAACGTTACTGGTTCAAGGACATCGTGTCGACAGTGTCAGCGTGTTTCCTGCCTCTTTCAGGACTGCAGAGATGGAACCCTTAACAGTAGGAAAATGGCTGCTGAGCTGTCAGGTTAACAGCCATTTACAAGGTACATTTCTAGTTTGAGGAATTGTTTCATTTGAAAGTATCTTAAAGTATGCATGACAAAGATCCAGATACTGTGTATAGGTTAAAAATACATTTTGGCTGACTAAAGGATGTAAATGTATTTATTTACAAAATAAATAGAGTTTCTGTCTCTCTTAGTCTGAAAAAACAGATATTGGCATAAATTCTAACAATTGTTCAGAAGATTGGACAGTTTTATAACTGTTTTATAGCAGCTTTATAAATCAACTTGCTAGAATTAAACATTGGAAAGAATGCACAAAGGCAAATTGGGGAGGTGGGTTTGGAGCTTGGTGCATTGAATTTTGCAACTGAGTATATTGCAAACAATAATACATTTATAAATGCAATAAATAGTAGCATCACTATTTATATTGGGCCTACATAGATTTTTTTATTGGGACAGCATATTATAAATAATGGAAATACATATTTAAAAAAGGTGTTTGGAAAAAAATACTGTTCATACATACTTAAAGATTGTGAAACAGAAATTGATTTATACTTTTATTATGCTTTCCCTGTGGGATATGTAAAGCAGACTACTCTAAAATAATGAATTATTTAAAATTAGTTATTTTATTTTGTGCAGGATTGTTAAGATATACAACACAGTAAACCTATGTGAGTGTTTAATTTCTACCCAGCTGTGGTGCCATGCTATATGATAAGTAATAATGTTTGTGTGCAGATGGTATGCAAGCACTGATAAATGTTTCACTGTGTGCCGGGGAGACAAACAATGCCACTACTCTGAATGGGACACTGAGGAAGTACTACATCGCTGCTGAGCTGGTTCAGTGGAACTACGCTCCATCAGGGACAGACAGTTTCACTAACATTTCACTGTCTGAAAGTGGGAGGTGCACTAATTTCTAATCAGTTTCTATTTTACAATGACATTATGTCATCATCATATGTTATTAAACATCCTGTTGACTATCTGTACAGTTTTCGTCTAGAATTTCCTATTGAAACATTCAAAGATATTTTTTTACTCTTCTTAGTCAGTCGGAGGTGTATTTTGGGAAAGGCCATGGTCGTCTCGGTGGAGAATATACAAAGGTGGTATATAGAGCTTACACTGATGAAACTTTTATGAAAAACCTCAGCATGGATGCGCACTTGGGCATAATGGGTAGATACCAGTTTTAAAATTTTTACATTGCTTGTGCATTCAATTATTATTATTTTATTTTATTTTATTTATTTATTTATTTTTTATTATCATTATTAATTAAGAACAGTGTAAGGATTATTATCCAAGATGATTATTTACATTCCAAAGCATGTTAAAAGCATGTTATATTCCTACATATTAATATACAATAGTATCATTCAGTTAATGAAAGTAATGTAATGTAATGTTCTTTTTTACTGATATTTGTATTGCCCTGTTCTCTACTGTTTGTTTTTGGTCTTCCTCAGGTCCTGTACTAAGAGCTGAGGTTGGGGATATTTTACAAGTGACATTTTTGAACAAAGCTGATAGAAAATACAGCATCCAGTCCCATGGCCTTCAATACACAAAGTCCTCTGAGGGAGCTCAATATGTAGATGGTGAGAAGACAATGATAGAATAGAATAGAATAGAATAGAATAGAAGTATTGTCTTTATACTTGTGTACTGTTATTTCTCAGCCTAGCCTACAGAGGGTGAAAAAAGGGAAAATATAGGGAATACAGGGGTTAAAGACAGGGGTTAAATAACTATATCTTTATTACCAGTTGTTTTATGGTGGGGAAATAAATATATGTATATATAGATATAACCCCAGGCAAAAATAAAGGGGAAAACACAATAAAACAAAATAAAACAAATAAAACTTTTAAAACTAAAATTTTTATCAATTTACAAAATGCAAAGTGAGTGAACAAAAGAAAAATATAAATGAAATCAATATTTGGTGTTACTACCCTTTGTCTTCAAATCATCATCAATTCTTACAAGTACACTTGCACAAAGTCAGGGATTTTGTAGGATTATAGTCAGTTATATGATCAGCCAAATATACAGATGCTAATGATCATCAGTTTCACATGTAGGTTGAAATACAGTCATTAACTGAAACATAAACAGCTGTGTAGGAGGCCTAAACCTGGGTGAGGAACAGCCAAACTCTGCTACCAAGGTGAGGCTGTGGAAGACAGTTTCATGTCACAGGGCATACACCATGGCAGGACTGAGCACAGCTCACTCAAAAACCCCTTTAAGTAGGGTGGCGAGCAGGTGTCTCCTGTCCACTTTGATTGCCCCCAGGCTTGCTGGTAGTTTAAGTCCTTCCAGTGTGAGCACCTGCATCTTTTTTCCTATGTTGTAGATGAAAAGCAGCTGGTAACATTTGTTTAATGGATAGTTAAAAGAATCTGCTCTTAAAAAGTAAAAACTAAGTTATTTAAATCAAAATTATTTTAGACAATCATATTAATTTGTGAATTTGAACATACCCGCACTCATAGAAAACAATATTTAACCCCTTTAAAAGGGGTTTCCAGGTTGTGCTTCGGAAGGTCGGGGGTTTGAGCCCCGACAGGGACTGCGGTTGTTGGATCCCTGATTAAGGTTAAGATCCGCTGCTCAACTCTGTCCCAAAGCAGGGGGGGTTATGTCAGGAAGGACATCTAGCGTAAAAACTGTGCCAGACAAATGTGCGCACTTGATCCTCTGTGGCAACCCCAAGGAATGGAAGAAGCTGATGGGAATACAAAAGCACCAACAATATATAGAACATTAGAAAATAATAACATTTAAACAAATGAATTAAATGTAACTCAATCAATCACATTTCCAGCTATAAAGTATATTTTGAAAACTCAAAAGAAAATACTTAATGCCAGTGCAGGGCATCAGATTTAAGACTTTTTAATTCCAAAGCCTTAATATTTGAGACATTCTATAATACCCTGTTATTAAAAACAAAACAAACACACAAGTTCTTCTATCACATGCCTGTGGCTGAATGTGTAAATTGAGTCGATCCACTCCAAGCTCCTTTATCCCTTTTTACCATTATCCCTTTTTACAGTTGAATGGCTTGTGAATGGAATGTTCTTTCATTTAGAAGAAATGCTGCACCAACGTGAGAAGAATCAATTTGGACCTGCACGTACAGTTAGCCTTTTTTGGAAATGTTATAGATATAATTTGCTTTAAAGAAAGATCTTTGTGGGAAAGATCTTAACCGAAAGTGACATGTCTATCATTAAGTGTACTGCTGCTCCTTCCCCTAATGAAATTATCCCTGACCCGTATAGGCCTCTGAGACTCTAAGACTTGTTACAGTTACCATTTCTGACTATGAGTTGCAATAGTAACTCTAATAAAATGCACCCTGTTCACAACTACACAACATCTAGAAATGTGATCAAATCAATGGCATATTTTCAAATTTTAAATTTTCAATTGCTGGTCCCTCAAAAGAACACAATTATTTCAGTGTAATTTAAAATTTATGAAGGAATTTAAAATTTATGAGGAATTTATTAAGATTAACATTTTTTGAATGGCTCATATAAATTTTGGCTTGATCTGCCCTTGTGGAAAAGCTGCCAGTGACTGAATATTTTATGGTTAATACATAAAATTTAAGTATGATGAAAAACAACTGGTCAAAATGGTAGCTGTTATTTTAATGGATATTTAAGCAGCAAGTGCTAAACAATTATGTATATATAAATATATATAAATTGGACCAGCCTGGTGGCCAATCTTCATTAATTGCACATTGCACCAGTAAGAGCAGAGTGTGAAGGTTCAAT
>JAOVYV010000008.1:4810599-4832645 GCA_025674545.1 Hassar affinis
GCAGGCATTATGCAGGCATTAGGCTAGAAACAGATGCAGGTTTACTGTTACATAATTTCTGGCAGCTCTTTACTGGAGATCAGATGCCACCCAACTGACCAGAGTTTATACATTAAACCTACAGACGGTTTAACGCAAAATCCCCCATAGGTGTTCAAACGGGTTAAGACATATAATATAATATAATATAATATAATATAATATAATGTAAATTTTTATATAATACATATCATAAAGCTATATTATAATACCATATATTAAAGAGAACCTTGAACAGTTCAAGGGCTCTCGAAAGTGACCTTCACCACGATGTATTGTAACCAAATGCAAATAAATTCAGTGTTTACATAAGCGTATAGGCTGTAGGCTATATTTCTACGTATGCAGAGTACCCCCTTGCAGTGTGACGTCACGCTGCCTACGCCACGGCTCCGGCTCGTGCGATTAGGGCGAAGCGCCGCGCCCCCTCGGCCCCGATCAGGAAGCGGAGCGGAGAGAAAGCGCTGCTAGAATGACACAGAAGCAGCGCTGAGCTGTAGGACACACTGCGGCTAAACTCAGCACCAGCTCCGGCACGGCATCATAGCATCATCTCACCAAAACGACAAAAAAAATGCTCATCAAAGAATTGTAAGTAGGCGTTTTGTTATTGCTGTAGCGTTTTTTTATTTCTTATTACGGTGTAGCGAAAAGGCAGCAGCATCCTCCTGGCGCGTCTCTGATCCAGGCCATGGCGACATTGCAAAACTTGACTTTCACGTCAAACGTGTACCTGCTTTTGACTGACATCCTGTCTGGATAAACGCTGCTGATCTGATAATAATACTCACGGTGTCTTTAGTCTGCGGTCATTTTCATGTCGCTTGGTTGTCATTTCCCCTGTCTCCTCGTTAGCGTGAAGGTAGTGGGTGTTTTGACACCTCATCTTTTTATTCTGATGTATTCATTCATCCTCTTTTCCGGAGCAGTTATGGTATTATATGTCACGTACCGTTAGTGAAGGGGAACCATCTCGATATAGAAGCATTACACAATGGCACACAGTGTTCCCAAATTGGCTGTATTTTTAATAACTCGTTTTAAAAAAAACTTAACATTATTGACATTTGGTTACATTTTATTCTGGCCTATACCCTATTAATCTATAACGCCACGGCTTCTGGTCCACCTTATTGACCGCGTGTAACATGAGAAGCTGTGTTTGTTAGTTTAGCTCGGGATGATGCGCTACATAACCAAACACAGATACCGGCATCCTGGCGTGGACAAATGAACGCGCTTCCTCCTCCTGGCTAGCAGCAGGGACACACGGTTTATCAAGGTCATTACCGTGATGAAGTTATCCAAAGAAAAAGTCGAATCCCGAGAACTCGTATATAACCTCAAACCTAAATTAGGACACGAGAAAATGCATGTTAAGATCTCGTCGGTATTGTGTTATTATTTTTTTTATTTCTTTTGGAAACTGAGGAAGGCTGATGAAGACCTGCTAGTCCACGGAGCACACTCCGAGTCTGTGATTGGTCCGTTCAGGCTCATGCGTTATCGATGAAACGCTCTCAAGGACCTCACGCGCGCTGGAGTGCTGAACTGTGGCTGCTGAGGTCGTAACCCACTACTGTGACGTATAGTACTGTGTCGTGTTACTGCGCTTTCAAGTGCGCCTCGGACACTCGGTTTCTCCGAGATGAAACTCGTTGAGACGGCTTGGTCGCGTTAACGTGGTTTGTGTGGGAAACGTGGAGGCTGTCAAGGTTTTTTATGTGTTATGGCTATTCACTGTTTTCAATAAATATCTACATTAAGCATGCACTGTCCATGGTACCTGCTTTTGCCAAAAATAACATTTTGACTCATACCTTCCTGACTGAATTATGTTAATTTGCTTTACTTCAAGGTCACAGTCCGGTTACACTGTTAAAAATGTCAGGCATGTGTACGGTTTTGGAATTTGGGCGTGCAATCATGTTTGTGGTTTTGTGAATTTTTTGTGCATCAAAGGTGAAGCAGTAATTTCTGCTTATTTAATCCTATTGTGCTAAACCCACTTCTGTTCATCAGATGTGTTCTTTGCTGGATGGCATCATGACCTGTGTTATT
The DNA here is from genome assembly GCA_025674545.1 of Hassar affinis. NCBI lineage: Eukaryota > Metazoa > Chordata > Actinopteri > Siluriformes > Doradidae > Hassar > Hassar affinis. Next base: position 4,812,700 of record JAOVYV010000008.1, read on the forward strand.
GACAAATGTGTAGGACTCAAAACTAAAAAAAAAAAAAAAAAAAAAAAATTAAATGGAATCGAATTAAAGGGAATCGTTATACAATATGGAAATCCAGCATTTTGGAAGCTGGTAACTGTAAGTCAGAGAGATGTTCATAATGCAAGAGATTGTGGTGTCATGAAGGCAGAGGAGAGCACAGACACCAGATCTCCTACAGTGACCGCTAGTGACTGGTGTGCAGGCTATAGAGACACTCAGGCAGAGAAGGTGACTCCTGCTGGTGTACAGTAAATTTTACATCACAGCACCTGCAGCCTTAGACAACTTAAATGCACCGTCTGTCACTATTAGCACAGCTGAACTAGTCAATGCACTTCATGTCAGAAGTGTGGCGGTGAAGACATAGCTGGGAGAAGTGTTTTGGTGTTTGATGTCATAAGACTGATAGGAACGTGGATGAGAATAGCTTAGAGCCAAAATGCAGGCAGTACAGAATGAGCTACACTGCCAGTGCCAATAAGAAGCACATCTTTCCCAAGTTTGTGTGTATGAGATCAAGTATAGGAGCACTTCAGAAAAAGTAGTAAAATGTGACTGAAAGGGCCTTTTTTAAAGCTAGAATGTAATTGAAAGTTGGCTCTAGAATAAAGAGTGAGTAGTTTAGCCTATGGTCACCTAGATTTATTCAGCCAGACACTGACAAATAAAGTTTTTGCATATGCAAATTATCCAGACTTCACGGTCATATAGTCATACTTCACAGCATTGCCATGTCTGCATTTCTCATGTCACTGGTATAGGAAAAGGAAACATTGTTGTGAGAAGCTATGGAAAAGATCATAATTATATCTCCCCAGTTTCAACTAAATGTTAATTAAGCAAGCAGGTTGACTTAGTTCTGTGTGCGGCCTGCCCTATATGTTTGATGTAACAGAAACTTTATTTTTCTTTAACTTCCAGTAAGGAAAATTCCCCGAGCCCACACTTTAGCATGGATACAACTGGACTTCACATTATTTTGTAGAACTGTATTGACTAACCTGATGATGGTACTGATGATAGTGAGTGAGGCCATTACAGAAAAGGATGAGGCAGTGATAATCATGAAGATATTGAAATAGTGCTGATGGCAGTTATAACAATGGTAACCATGTCAACGGTGGAGAACATAAATATTAGATCAATACTTTTATGTTGGCTGTTTTGTGATCTGTATTTTTTCCCTCTTTTCTTTTCAGTCGAGTGATCCTACCCATTTCTGTGGAGGAGGTGAGTGCAATGTGTGGATTTTGTGTGTGTGTGTGTGTGTGTGAGTATGTGGTGTGAAACAGGATTTAGCACAGCAAATTCATTATTCATACTGACTGCAAAAAACTTTAGAGTTATGATTTCTCTGCTTGTCTACAAAGGCTTGCCTTTGTCATTTCGAATCAGATCACTATCAAGCATGTCAGTGAGCTGTGTATTAGTCAGCTCTACAGGCAGCGAGTCCTTTCCCTCGGCTTTGCTGTGTTTTTGCTGTGTTGTGAATTACTGCTTACCTATCTGCCTGCCCATATTAAAACCTGTGTCAGCAATGTTAGCCTCATCAGCATATCTCTACCTCTCTCTGGCTTTATAATTTAATAACCCACATTCAGCTACACAGTATACTTGTCAAGACATGTTTACAAACCACACACTTTCCCCTCATCATTAGATATTATATTCCTGTCTTGCTCCTCTTCTACATTCCTATCAATGCTTCTATCTCCTATGATTCCTTAGCTTGTCACTCAATTCAATGGTTGCCTGGTGTTGAATAACCAGTGAGATATCTGATATCACACTCTGTGTCCTGCTCTTTCTGTCTGTCTCTCTCTCTCATGCTCCCTACTTTTCCATGCATTTATTTCTGTCTTAATACTTTCATTCTCGTCTTGCTCTGTCAGTTAATATGTAATTACGGTAATTACATTTATCCAATGCAGTTTAGACCAAGTTTTCTTACAAACACACTAGAGCAATATTTACTGGTTGAATACCAGGAAATCCCCTACTGATAATGTGCCAGTAAAATTGAAGGGTGGATTATCTAATCTTTTTTCTAACTAATGCTGTGGGAATCCAGATATTAACAGAAGAGATGGGTACTACCAGGAAACAGAAGGTCTTAGGCATGAAAATATAATTTTATTTATGTACACTGAAGTACCAGAAAAACTGTTATACTTGGTAGGTTCCCAGTGGGATCTTGGAGGGAATGTTGCACAGTCCTCACATTGATGTTTTTTGCACGGCTATCACGTGAAAAGATTCTTGCCAGCCGACGCTAGTCACGTTCACCTAGAGTCTTTTTAAGGCCACACGTCTGTTGTAAGTTTGAGGCTTTGCTTGTATGGTACACCCTTGAAATGCTCATACGTGAAAATCCACTTCTGAAATGCTATGACCCATTTCATGAGCTCCAACTATTAAACTGCATTGAAAATCACAAAATCATGATAACATGCCATCCTCATGGAGGAAACAACTCTAGATGATCCATAGATGTCCATCACGTTATATACGCACTGACATAGACAACTAATGACGTGCAAAGTTGGTATTGCTATGTATTTTGCATAGTACCAGTTTTTCTGGTACTTCAGGGCATATTCTATTTACCATGTATGTGATTTACGTGAGCAACAGAAATGACTCATTACATACCTTACTGCTATTGCTCAGTGATATCCAGTTGGAAGAGTACAAAAAAAAGCAAGCAACCCCAAATGATAAGTAACGTAGTAAAACAAAACAAAAAAGCCATGGCACCTGTTGCAGAATATGTCTACAAAAGTAAATGCAACTACATGGGAGAGAAAAGGTAAAATTAGCTAGACAGGGAAGAGAGAGCAGACAGAAGGGTGAATTTTGCTCTCTTGGCACTTGGCCACGGATGGCTTTAGCATCAGTGGGATTTGTACTCGTGATCTCCCTACTTTTTCTGGGAAATAGTACAAAACAACACTTCTTTGTATTTTCCATTCCTACATGAACTGCACTTCACAGGCCCATTTGAACAGTGCCTGTGTTAAATTATTGTCGACAAAGACAACAGCTATTAGACCAAAATAATCCAAGCATTACATCTATAGTCATAGCTTGAGTTTTGTTGGGGATTCCTAATAATTGTACAATGTATTTGCAAATGAAAATGTGAAAATTACAGCTAATTATGAAATCTGCATGTTCATAAGACGGGGCTGAAAGATGCAATACTGTGCTATGTAACCTGACAAATAACATATCAAATGCTAGCTTCATGACAGAATGCTTACCCCTGTAATCTGCTTAGGCCATGGCTAATGACTAAAAATCTGTGTGGGAGTATTTAAATCGCATGCACAGAGTTTTAAACTAATTTCGAAGTCACACATTAGACAACCTGAAAAAAATATTTAGATAAAGATATTAGATATTCAGAACCGTGGATGTAGCTAAATTGCTTTTGTTCTTAGCAGGGGAGGAGCATATACATTAAGTGATACGATAGCGGGTTTTGGAAAAAGATTTTTCAACTTAATATTAGTAGCCCATGGAAATAATAAGCTCATGGAAACAAGTGGTTTTTTTGCTGACTTAGTAAAATATGTATAGAAGCATGCTGACTCATCTATAAATTCCCAGAAGTCCAATTACTCATGTCTGAATGAATTTGTAGGGTGAGCATCATGATTTTCAGTGTTTTGGAATCTCTTTGTTTACATTTTGCATGCAACTATATGTATGTATAACAGGGATAGAATGTAATTTAAAAGGTTGAGTAAAAAGTGACTTTTCAATGTCAGCAAAGTTTTCCAGTTACACTTACTCATACTAAATACACTGTAAAAATCCTTACACATTTACAGCAATTTACCAGCTGCAGAGCGGAAGTATGAAATTAATTAAATATATCCAACTGGGCTGAGGCTTTTATCCAGAGTGACTTATACGTTGCATAAAACTGAGAGTTGAACCTTCTGATCTATAGAAACCCCTTCCCTCAGCCACTGCCAAGCCACAACTTTCCTCAACTGGCTTGCACTTGCTCTACACGCTTAATTTCAGTTGCCTGGCACAAACATGGCACAAAAAGTACATGTGTACAAACTTTTTCCGGTGTTGCCAGAAGCAATTTCCCAGTTGTTTACAGCACACGCCTGTAAAATAGAGATTATTACTACTTTCACAGCTATGAATTTCCATAATAAAACGTTCGCCTTCATTTTCACATTTGTCTACCTGGCATGTACCTTTTGGATTCTGGAAATTAGTCAACTTATCAGTGTGTAGTGACCTCAAGATCAGCAGCTTCAAATTAGCACCTCTGGTGTAGACTGGAGAGAGCTGGAACATAGTGCACTGCGGTTATTTATAGGTGTTAATTGAAGATTTTGAGTCACAGAGCCAGGTTTTGTCTGGTGGTTCTGTTTTAAGCTATAGTTTAATTAATGTTAAAATTGATTCAGCCCATCAGCATGGGTAATAAAGAACTGGGTTGCCTTCTGTCTCACTTCTGCCTTACACTCTTCTTATTTCTTTAAGATCATGATGTCTAGTTTGTTCAGTATGCTGATTTATTTGTTACAGATTTGTCTGTGAGTGTTTCTCACAAGTAGTCAGGAAACGATACAGAGCCAAAGAGTTTACAGTTAGTTTATTATGGTTATTGTGACATGTGGAATGCTACAGAATATAAATCAGTTAATGGGTTTGTATAATTTATTGCTTAAAGATGTTCTTCAAGATTCTAAAATATATTCAGAAGATACACAGAGTCTTTTGTTTTGTTGTTGCATCTATCCACACTGTTATTTCTACTGACAAACCTAAACCTGACAATATTGAATTAACTATAAACTACAAATATATGACTATACATGGCAAATACTCCACAAATATATGACCATAAATGACAAATACTCCACTCCTAACGTTTGAAGACATCTGTGGTCTGTAGGGTCATATGTTAGCTTGCTCTGTGACAGTGTGTGCAAATCAAACTAAACAACACAATATGTGTGCTTTTAGGGTACATTGTTGTGCGCTGCATATCACAATTTCTGGCAGCTCTTTAGTGGAGATCAGATGCCATGCCACTGGCCAGAGTTGATACATTAAACCTGCAGATGGTTTAACACAAAATCCTCCATAGGTGTTCAAACAGGTTAAGACATATAATATCATTTAATGTAATTATAATATAATACATATTATAAGATTATATTATTATTATTATGCAAAATTAAAAAGGTGCTATGTTCTGCATAGCACTATGTTCTGCATAGCACTACACAAAGACAGACCCCCAAAATAACACACTAGATAGTGAATAGGGCATAGTTGCAGACACAGCTGCTGAATTATTTAGTAACTGCATTAAGAGTAGTAATAAAGGCATGTAATTATCTAGGTGTGTGGGGGCATTTTACTGGCTTGGAAGGAAGTGCCACTGCAAATCAGACCAAAGATATTCTAGTTGATCACCTTTATCCTATGATGATGTACATCCAAATAATAGCATTGTGGGAGACTTTTGATTATGTTGCCATCTCCTAAACAACATGAATCAAAGGCTCTCAATGACAAAATACAAATCAAAACAGTCTTTTTTAACTGATATTGTAGGAAATGCATATTTTGTGCAAGAATGTAATTACATAACATTTCACTCAGCTGATCGTGACAGGATTTTTTTTCTATCTGGGAAATAAAGCTGACAGGAATGGTGCCAAAGCCCAAGCGTAATCTTTTTTGCTTTGAAGGGAAGGGACATATTAAACCAATAAATCATTCACATGAGAGAAATATGGCCATGTAGACTGAAGAAGAGGCTACAAATGCACTTGTCCTTGTGTCCTCACATGGTTCCCTTATATTTCTTAGTTTTTTTCTGTTTCATTCTGTTTCTTTTATTTATCATTCTCAGTTCTTGTATATTTCATTCTTATATGGCTTAATCCTGTCCTCTTGTCATCTCTGTATTTGGTTATACATGCTCTCTGAAAATCTCTCTCTCTCTCTCTCTCTCTCTCTCTTTATCTATCTATCTATCTATCTACCTATCCGTGTGTTTCTGTATATGCTGCACAGTGACATGCAGTTCTAGTGGACTGGGATTGGTTGGAAGATAGCCTTTGATTGGTTGGGACAGGATGATGCAGAGGATGATGTTGGTGTAATATCTCAGGCTCAGTGATGTCACACATGCTCTATTGCATGCACACACACACACACATACACACCTCTCCCTCTCGTTCATTTTGCCATCTTCCTGTCATATAATCCTTGACACAGCACTAAAAATAAAGGCAACTGAAGATGCTTCTCTGCACTCCCTCCTGTTTTTTTTGGTACTTTTCCTTGGCCAGTGTAGTGTGGATGTTTGTGCTAAAAATAGTCTAGTCTGCATTGCTTCCTCTGTCTCTATGTTATAGATGGACAAATGCTATACGATACACATACACATGTGCACAAAAGGTCTTTTATGGTTTTTCTATTTTCTAACATGAACACTTTCATATGTGTTTTTAGCTCAGTTATTTATTTGAAGCATGACTATAATGAGAACAATCACTTCGGAAATGCATGCATTATCATTACATTTTCTTCATCACACTCACATGGTGCATAGCACTGCTGGCTCCTGACTCACACATCTCAGTGCCAATAACAGGAGCAAAATGATCAAAAGCTGGCCTTTTTGTGCCTGCTTATTTTGCCTTTCTTCCTTTGATAAATTTGAACATGTCATTAGATTGTACCATGCAAGTTTAACATGAACTGCTGTTGGATTAACATGAACTGTGCCTTCAAGGAAAATGGTAGTATCTGCCAACACAAGAACAACACAAAAATGGTCATCAGTTATTTCTGTAGGTTGTAATTGTATACATTTGTAATTTGTTCATATATTTATCATATCATGTTCCAGTCTGAGCACAGACACAAAGTCAATGTATAACACAGTAAGCTTTAACTAACAGTTAAACTAGACATAGTCCAGTGTTCCCCAATTACTTTTCTGAAAGGGCCAGATTACATCAAGCATGCCAAATCAGGGGCCAAAACATTTGGGGTTAAAAACACAAACACACACACACACACACACACAGAAAAATTACCCTAAACAAATCCTGGCATGCACATACCTTTCTATGGTTTTATTGTTCAGTTAGGTGGACAAGCTCAATGGTTATTTTCTTGTCCTATTCCAGGGTCAGGCATTCCAATTCAATGCCAAAGCATTCAGCTTCTGCTTAGCTCCATGGGAGATTTCAAGACATATGCCAGTAGCAATGGTAGCTATGTGCCTGCATCATGGAGCAGGCTATTCAGGATCCATTCATCACACAAACACAAACTCAGAAATGAGGTCTCTGAAACAAGCCATACAATTAATCGGCCACAGAGGCCACAAACTAAAATATGTTCTTGTCTCAGTGAGAGGAGCACCCAGAATTGGTAGGCCAGATCTGGGAAATGTTTGGCAACAGGCAGGTGATCCTCATTTACCAATGTCATGTCAACACACACCTGTTTGTGTTTTTTCCTAGCAGAGATGGACAGTTTCCCAGATGACCCTGGGACTATCCTCTATACACATCCACTATGCACATTCTGTCTTTGAAAGCTTACCTTTCCAACATTGCACAGAATTCTGTATCCACATAAGCACAAGTCACAGAGTCCTGTTTGTTGCCCTGAGATGGCAGGCAAGACCTTGCTTACACTATTGCTTTTTTGTTGGTCGGGACACCATGATAGCTTTTTCCCTGGACAGATCTGCAGTCCAGAAATGGACTGAAAGATGTGGAACTCTCACTCAGGTGACCAGTCTTTGTGGGTTTGGCCAGCTGTATTCCAGCACTTCAGGAGAGCTGGACTAGTATACATGTCTTCTAAACTATTAGATGGAGGCTGTTCTCTGAGTGGTTTGAGCTCTATAGGCTGGATTGCCTCAAAGATATTCTCAAAATTTTCTTCAGGGCTGCTAGACAGTGGCAAGGCCACATCTATTCTTAAGCCACAGTGTGCACCAAAGCAATAAAAAACTTTTTGGGGTTTAATTAACGAAGTACAGTCTTTCCTAGATGTGGCAAGGTGCCTCAATCTGACATGATTCCCTAAGAGTCATGTGTGTGATCTCCCTTATGTGCTGGAGTCCCTTAAGGCCCCTTCCTACAAGACTAAAAAGTGTTTGTCACCCCCTTGTTGGTTAGGAAGAGTAAAATAAAACTCTAGTTACACAAGTAATTGTGTTTTTATGAACCCTGGATAATTAAAAAAAGTTCAGCAATTAAAATAATTAGAAAAAGGTAAAAATATTTTGAATTACGTACACTGATACTATTAAAAATCTAAATTTTATAGACTTAACTCATTACCACACACTATGCTCTTTCGGTAGTTTTGTAAAATCCTTTTCCTCTTGGAAAACAAGTTTTCAAATTTCACTATAGTTACGGAAGTCCATCTAACTGAATACATGAAACTTACTAGCATTCAGTGTAGTCTATGCAAAACTGAAATAGCCTGGTACATGAGCACAACTTTCAAGGACACATCTCAGTGAGATCATTATTAAGAGCTCCACAACATTGACTAGGGTTAAGCTAGAAAATAGTAAAATTTAACCATATTGTGACGTTGCGGGGCCGGGGGTCACACAAGGAAGTCATTTTCCACACCTATGCAAAATCCATAGCAACACCACCTACGCATTGGTTGTGGCCACCAATGTGTATGTAAAGTGATAGACATCTGTGGAAACTTCTAGAGCTGTTTCTACAGTGAGAATGGCAAGTTATCACAATTTGGTGATTTTCAATGCGGTTTAATAGTTCGAGCTTGTGAGATGGGTCATAACATTTCGGAGGTAGAAGCAAAGCTTGGACCTTCATGCATAAGTATTTCAAGGTTGTACTGTGACTACAAGAATTCTAATGAAACCTTGACCTTACTACAGCAGTGTGGCTGTAAAAAAGACTCTGGGTGAATGTGACTAGACAAGAAACATTTCACGCAATAGGCAACAAACATTAGCTTGAGGACTGTGCAACATTCCCTCCAAGATCCCATGGGGGACCTACCAAGTATTCACTGGTATACAGGCAGGGGTGGCTCAATGGTTAAGGTGACGGGTTATTTATTAGAAGGTCAGGGGTTCAACCCCCAGCACCACCAAGCTGCCACTATTGGGCCCTTCAGCAAGGCCCTTAACCCTCAACTGCTCAATTGTATAAATAAGAAAAAAGGTCATTCTGGATAAGGGTGTCTGCCAATTTTTTTCTGGTACTTCAGTGCATACTTGCAGCTGAGTATCCAGCTGAGTTCTCATACCTGATTAATGGTATAGTGGTAAAGTATTTCAGCACTGTTATGTCCTGGTATATAGTATTTTCAAGCCAAGTGTCAGCCAAACTTCTGATTAAATTATCTTGCCATTATGCCATTTATTTTATTTGCTACCCCAATATTGATTGTCTCACAAATTTGTCGATCATGCATGTTATTGATTTGGAAAATGTGTGCTTGCAGGTTGGCTCATGGCAGAGGTCTGTTAAAAATGATATATATGGGGAATCTGAACTGTAATTGGATTTGAGGAAAATAATGATCATGAAATCACATCCCTACACAAGGGATGCACTTCACCTTTATGACATTGTTGTATTTATAACTGATCACAGTAAAATCTTTATATACTATTTGCCTAATATTGCCTAATCAAAATTCAGTGAGAGCTTGTGTGGTATGAAACAACTGTAAGATTTTGCTCAGGGCTAATTGTAAAGTGTTGCTGCAGAGTGAAATCAGCTTATTGTGACAAAGCCCTAAGTCCCCCTTCACAAATATGCTTGAACTCATTTACACAATTACATTTCTGTTCTTCATGCTCATTTCTGTATTAGTTGGTAAATAGTTGTGCATAGTCCTGTATGTGCTGTATGTGATCTTAGGATCTTCTATACACTGTTAGAGATGACTAAGGAGTGAAGAAGCCTTTGTTCAGCATGTTTGTGCACTAAAGAAAGAATGGCTAAAGGGGAGAAAATAGAGAATAAGGGAGGGGGAGTGTGAGTGAGACAGCAGTCATACTCGAATGGTGGCATTAAATAGTGATATTGACATTATGTAGATTCAAATGACTTATTAATTGAAAAGTATTATTTGGGTGTCTGTATTTGGAATTACACGAGTTCCAAATGTTACAGAGATTATTTCATTGTTTTGAGCTGAAGCTGCTGTCTTAGTCTGTCTGTTTATGTGTGTGTGGTGTGTAGTACCAGGTAGGTCAGCTGTACTCAGTAGCCGAAGCAAGTAAGAATGAAACAGGTGGAGGAGAGGGTGTGGAGGTCCTGAAGAATGAGCCATATGAGAAAGATGGAGAAAAAGGCCAATACACACACAAAATTTACCACCTGCAGAGGTATCACATACACATACACATGGACATACGCATTTGTATAATACACATACGTACATCATAATGTATATCATGTGAGAAACATCTCTCAGCTGTGGCACATAAGGCTATTTTCAATCCATTTATCTGTTTCAGTGTTTTTCTTTGTTTTTTTTTAGTAAAGTTCCATCTTTTGTGAGAATGCTGGCACCAGCATCAGCTCTGAACATTCATGAGAAAGCCTGGAATGCTTATCCATACTGCCGCACAGGTAACACACAGAGACACACATACTCAATCACCCACTTCTATCTCTCTGTTAAATAATTAACTGAACAGTGTGGGGAGTGGAGTTACAGCACAAGGAACTGAGGTTACCCTCAGGGGATGCATACACATGCAAACACACAGACTTTGACTTGCTATATATGTGAGGACTTTTACTTTAATTATTAATGCAGCTAATAATGCTATGCCTAACCCGAACCTCAGTAATGAAAAGGCAACTTTTTGACTCTTTTTTTTTGTTAAAAAAAAATAATAATAAAGAAAAAAAACCCTCTTTCTTTATGGGGACCAGCAAAATGTTTCCACAAGGTCAAAAATATGGTGCACACACACACACACACACGCACACACTTAAATTAATAAAATTAATGCAGCTACTTAATGATATACTACAGGTAAACCTAACCCTAACCTTAATGTCAATAACCTTCTGACTCTTTAAATTTATAAATAAAATAAAAGCTGTGTTATTGTTAAAACAACAAAAGTTTCCCTCATGGCCAGACAAACCTATCCATATATGATGGGGAAAAAAAACATGGCCATGATGTATTGTTTTACAGTGTCCAGCAAGCAGAAACTGTACCATAATGGAAAAGTAATGCACAAGAGGTATTGTTTTTCACTGTGTAATGTCACGAAAACATACAACAAAAAAGCAAAAACACCATTTCATTTGTTCATTTGCATCTTGCTTAACTACCATTCAGAATAACAGTGAGAAAGGATCATTTACACACAATTTAATGATGAAATCATGCCATACCCACTGAAATGAAGCAATAAATCACTGTCCAATCACAGCTCTCTATAAAACAGGTGGTGTGGTCAAGGAAAGCAGACTGAGATAGTCAAACTCCAAAACATATTTACTACACATTAACACATTTATTGTGTATTACAAAACACTTGCACATGCACTGCACCCCTATGCCATCACAGATGCTGGGTTTTTGCACTTTTTATTGGCAACAGTCTGGATGGTCTTTTTCATCTTTGTCACATATAAACTGAAATGCATTTTTCCCAAAAACAAGCTGAAACATGGACTCATTTCTCAGATAACTTTGGGCCCTGAGAACGCGCTATCATTTCTGTGCAAAATTAATACATGGCTTCCTCTTTGGATAATACAGTTTTGGGTGGAATTCCTTGATGGAGCAGAGGACTGTGTTAAGTGACAATGATTTTCCAAAGTACACCCGAGCCCATGTGGCTATGTCCATCATGGTAGCATGACAGATTCTCAAACAGTACCACCTGAGGGCTCAATGGTCACACATTCAGCAGCAGTTTCTGCCTTTCCCTGAAATGTTTCATGGTATTGTGAATTGTATGTTGTGAAAGACCTAAATTCTTTGGAATCTTGTATTCTTTGTATTTGAACTGACAATTGTCTCACAAAGTCTGGCACAACATGCTAAACCTTAATCCAGTCTTGCTTGCAAAGACTAAGCCTTTGGTGGATTCTCCTTTTATACTTAATCTTGATGACCTCACCTGTTGCCAGTTAAATTATGAATTGTGGAACCTTCCAGAACAGTTTTACTTTTTTCCTGTTCAGTCTTATTTTGCTTCTGTCCCAACTTTTTTGAGTGTGTCACTGGTATCATTTTTTTAAGTGTAAAAATACATATAATGAACAGAATAACATAAAACAGTGTTGGCATGTAGTACAGGATGATGTGGAAAAAGAAATATGAATTTAAATGAGCCATTAGAGCATTTCAGTGTGTTATGGCACAATTTCATTGTTAAATTGTATGTTAATTAGTAATTTCTCATTGGTTTTTGGATGGTAGTTGAACAAGATACAAATCACTGAAATAATGTTTTCATAATAATGCATTTTGACATAGTGCGGTTTCTGTGTGCTACACACTGTAAAATGATACGTCCTGGCCATTGCTTTCCCCTTCACCCCAAAGTCGTGTTTACATTTCAAGGTGGCACAAAATCCACTCCATATCCACAAGGTCAAAACTGTCAGATGTTCTTGCTTGTTGGGATATTTGGTCCCCACCAAGATATAAAAACATGCCCCCACACACAGACTATTTTGTATATATTTGTGTAGCATATACTGTGTATATGAACATATATTTATATAGAAATGTACTATAGGTACTATAAAATATTTTATTAAATAAAATTTTATTTCTAAAGTGCTTTTAACAATGGGCATTGTCCCATAGCAGCTTTACAAATACATAAAGTCCAGTCATACCAACATTTTCATTTATATAAAATTTTATCACTAATGAGCAAGCTGGGGATGATGGTGGCAAGCAAAAACTGCCTGAGATGATAAGAGGGAGAAATCATGAGAGGAAGCAGACTCAAAAGGGAACCCATCCTCATTTGGGTGACACCAGATGCAATAATAAATAATCCCTTATATAACTGTGTGCTATATGGTAAAAAAAACTGCAATTGTAACCAGTGAATTCATTAACATTTAACGTGAAGTCTTTTTGAAGTTTTGTTGAAGTTTTCAACTGTTCTGATGGAGATTTGACTGATAGAATGTAAAACTGTTCATGGCAGTTAAATCCATCTCTGTTTATATCATGTTATATCTGATGTGTCCTTTCTCCTTTCTTGTCATTGCTGTCCCTTTCTACAGTAATCACAGTGAGTAGATGACCACCTATTCTTCAACTCACACATACCCAAGCCACTGAACTTGCATACACATACTCCAGTAAATGGCATATATCACTTCACTGTGATTTATGTAATGTATGATTATTATGTATGATTTATTAGAACATTGTTCTAATCCTGCAGAATGAGTACATGAAAGAGAATTTCCTCATCAAGATAGAAACATGGCATAAACCTGACATGGGTCATCAGGAGAATGTGAGTATTCTTTATTTGGCTGAAAGGTCACTGCTGGGGTCACCCTTTTTGAGAGGAACTTTTTGCTCTGTGTTTTGCTTGGCCTGTGCAGGTGCATGGTCTGGACCCTGACACCTGGAAGAAGGTAGATGTGGTCTATATTGACATTGCTGACAGAAGTCAGGTGGAGCCAAAGGTAAGAATGGGCCTCTTGTCTCCCTGAATAAAAATGTAAAAGAGGTTATTAATTGTCATGTTAAAACCCTTGAATATACAGAATACAGATGAACAGGGTTTGAATATAAAGAGATTCATATACAGTCAGGAGGGGCCATCTCAGGTGGATTTGGATTTAGTTTGGCTCCTCTGAAATACATATGTCAAAAAACACATATCATCATGGCCCAGGGGACTTTACCAGAAAGCACAGAGGTCATTTTACTTAACACCGTGTAACTCACTGTAGACTGTTCTTTCTTATTCTGATATAAGTATTTCATGTCTTATAGAACCTTTTTGTGATCAGCTGCTGTTGTAGAAAAGCAGGAGACTTTGTTGAGCTTTTGAGGAAACATTAGGCACAGTTCCCATAAAACAGAGTCAATAGAGTAGTCAGGGACAGGCATCGATCAGAGACAATATCCAGATTAATGTAACAACTCAGGCAAAGGGACAATAATCAGGATATAGGCTAACTAACACTCTGAGAAAGCTTGGTATTGCTAGGCAAGAAAGTACTAGACAAGTACATCATGCAGCAATGAACTTAAATAAGCACTGCTAATTGAGTTCAGGTGTGCATGGATATAAATCTGGTGAACTTGAGCATGCAGACATGGAGCTGGAGTTCACACCCTCCATGTTATTGGCTGCGGTGTGTTCTTGGAGTTGGAGTTTTCACAAGAGCACAGTGTTCCCATGACAGAAACACCTCCAAAATGCCACCTGCAGGAGCTGCCATTTTTCTCGGGGACAGCAACCTCAGGATGTGTTCTTAACTTATCAGGCTGGGCTGCATTAAAGTATAAAATGAGTGTACAAAATGAAGTAGATGGTTTAAAACATTATTAAATTGCATCCAAGAGCATTCCTCCTGTTTTTAGCCCTCTCAATCAATGAGGTACCAGACCTTACCTTTACATCTTCTAGAATCCAAAGTCAGCCTTTCCTTGTAGGCTGGTCCCCCCTTGATATCTAGCACTGCGGATGGGCGGGGCTAAGCGACATCTTCAGCCAGTGACTGTTGTTTTGAGTTTGGACATGTGAAACAATTTCATTCATTTGTTTCAAAGTCTAGCATACCTCCCACTCTAATGTAACTCACACAGTTTGGGTTCATAATTGGGGTCCCTGCCCATGTTCTCTTCACAAACTCTTTGTTACCCTGTGCCTCCCTTTCTAGCCATTGGTGTGCCTGTTTCCATACCTGTTCACTACACTGGAACCACTTATCAACTACCTGTGCATCTGAGACCATAGTGTCCCATGGGAACAGTGGAGGCTGTTAATCTAGGACACACTGGAATGGCATTAATTGTGTTACAGTGTGGCGTACTAAATTTTAGGTGTATTCAGCCCACAGGAGGAAACCAGCCCAGTCCCCCTGGTTCTCAGTACAATAGGAACAAAGGTACCTACTGATTTCCTGGTTAACATGCCCAAAATATATAATGGAATACATGGGCAGATGCAATTTCTGCGGTCTCTAGTGCTGTGGATGACTTGGATAATGGAATGAGACTGACTCCTTTGGAAAAGAAATTACACAAAGGCTGGTGTTACCTTAAGAGACAGATAGGTAAGTCAGGAAATCGTCAGCTAGATGTAGTTATGGTTGATGTGGTGTAGGTAGCACATGAGTTTCCTGACCAGGGAAGCTTGCAGAGAAAGCGGTTGGTTGGGTATGATTCTTTTGGCTCTTTTAACTTTCACCAAGGCCCAAGAAATAGCTCAGATGTTACATGCTTCTGGGGGTATGGCTTCATTCAATTGCACCCAGAAATATCCTAGTACCAGGTGATATTTCTAAGCCACTGTGATTAATTCTTAGATGGATTTGAAGTGGAGGGTGCTGACTTGCAGCATGATAGGATTTTTAACTGGGTGGTCCATAGTTGTGTGGCAAGTGATGTAAAATTGCCAAAAAATGTAGTTGATCAAAGCTGAAACAACAAAAGTACCTCTGAACCGGCGAACTGGACTGGTAGTGACAATTCTGGAAGAGGAAAAGGATATTTTACTCACTGGAGATGGGCTAGAAGGTAACAAAGTGTGGTTCAGTTGGAGCCTTGGGGCAGCTAGGACATGTAGTAGTCAGGTAATCCCTGTCTCTGCAGCATATGCCTCTTTTTCTTTGTCTGTCTTTTGATTGAGATTTACGTGTCCAATTTGCATGGGCTCTGGCTTAGATACTTCTGTAGGTTGGAAATGAGCTTGTTTGATCAGAGGGCAGCTGCATAGCAGGTTATCCAGTCTTATGAAAGAGTCGATGATGGATTTTGGTGTTTGTTGCTCATCGCAGCCCACCAGTTCAGTTAATATCTCAGGGTATAATCCCTCATGACATGCCACTTCTAGCTCTGGATCATTCCAGCAACCCCCTGCAGCCAGAGTACAAAATGCAAAGAGCATGCTCTGTGGTGCTACTTCTTCTCTGCATAATGGCCATAAACTGTTCTCCGATCTCCATTCCCTCTTGAGAATGGTTCAACAATGGCCAGAATTTCTGCTCTAACTTGATCATAAGTAGCTTGCTGTGGGCCAGATCAGGGCTTTATGCATAAGCTGAGTTCAGGGTGTTGGGTAAAGTACAAGGAGCACTGCAACAGGAATCCCTTGCAAAGCTTTGGCTCTCCATCTTATTTCTGTGGGAAATGAGGGAAATTAGTACTGCGAACAAAATCCAGAGTTCAGCAATATGCTTTTAATAAAATAATGAATAATGACAATGGCCATGGTTCCAAAAATGCATTTTTTTTGCAGTTTAAAGTGAGATAATTGCAGTGTATATATCAGACCTTTCTCATGTTCAGAAAGACGCCGTTTTAAAATGCTATTGCCACAGCAGAATAACGCATAGTTCAAACTTTTCAAAACATTTAGGTGCTCCCTAGGCTTGCTGAATTAAATTTTTTGTGGAGAATAAATGAAAATATATTAAATCCATTAGCCTAATTTGTCTTTACCACAAGAGGAATCTAAAGGGAAATTCTGGCCTTTTAGTATGAGCTACAGTTTCAACAGATTATGTTCTGAAATCACTATTTTTATTTCAAGAAAATCCTTATAAAACAAAACAGTATACCAGGCGCAAATGTACTGTGCTGTTTGTACACGTAAATTGCTGTTTGTATACCTACTGTGCTGTTTGTATACCTAAATGGTTGATGAAATAAATGAATAAATCACTAGACAGATGATGAAAGTGCCTGGCTCAAGGGTTCAGTGCATTCAAGTTGTTCCCACTCAGTCATTTTGCAGCTGAATGAATAAAATTTGAGAAGTGGAAATGAGTTTGATGTGTATCATGTGTGGTGTAATGCTGCCCTCTGTAGGACTTCAAACCAGATGAAGATCCTTCCAGGTTTAAATCTGTCAAGACTGGCCGAGGACCCTTGGGGCCTGACTGGAAGGTGCACAATATACTATTTTAATATCTGTTTTCCTTTATTATGACCTTCTTTTTACATACATTGGGTGTCTCTGTGTGTTTGCAGAAAGAACTGCCCAAAAAGACAGACTGTCCGCACATGTGTGCCTACAAGTTAGTAACGGTGAAGTTCAAGTGGTGGGGACTGCAAAACAAAATAGAGAACTTCATTCAGAAGGTGAGTTCTAATACACTCATCTCTGAGGCAATGAATGTTTAGGCCTCAAACGATCCTTTGAGAAGCCATCAATGTTTCAAGCTGTACATCATCTATGGGGTCTTCAATGATGAGATTAACACATGAAATTCTAAGCAATTTTTGAAGCAGTACCTCCAATACTTCAGTGTAATCTCCGCAGAATAATAACTGTATAACACTACAATGATGTAAACTTAAGCTAAAATGTACAGATCTCAGCATAAAGTCAGCTAGCTTCTTGACTAAGCAGTGTAAAACAACATGTAGGTGACAGAAGAAATAGATATAAAAGAAAACTCCATTCCTACAATGCGTGCAGTTTTGGGGAACTTACTTGGCAAGTGTAACTTTTCAAGCTACAAGCTAGTCATGAATTAAAATATCTAGCTACTATCCATTTGCAAACTTAGACATTACAAGCTAGTAAGGAGAAGTAGATTCAAATTACTTTTTCAAATGTACATGCATTTTATTATGGGGTTTCCTGTAAAGAGTTTTTCTAGTTGTAAATCTTGTATTTAATCCAGATTTTACTCTTCTGTGTTTTTTTGAAAATTGGCAAAAATTCACCCCTTTAAATGTTAGGGACATCAGACAGTACATTACCTCATGCATTTACATTTGCATTTAGCAGACACCCTTATCCAGCATGACTTACATTTATCTTATTTATACAGCTGAGGGCCATGCTCAGGGGCCCAGCAGTGGCAGTTTGGTGGTGCTGGGGCTTGAACCCCCAACCTTCTATTCAGTAACCCAACACCTTATCCACTGAGCCACCCTACCCCCATGCAGTGCTATAGAATATTTTAAAGTATCTAAAGATATTGTTTGTTATTCCTGAACAATTAGAGACCAGTTTATTGAAGAGTACACATAAGCAGAAGAAATCACCCCAAACCCAGTAGCAGGATAAACGGCTTAGATAGAGAGTGAGTGAGTAAATTGAAATATGAAATTCCTTTTATTACTTCATTTTAAGATGAGGCAGATATAACAGAAAGCATTACCAAAATAAATTTGCCAGTAATAAAAATATATTTATTACTATTCTTACTGTGCTACAGAATTACTTATGTATTTACACACTGCCAATTTCCTAATGCATAACCACAAATGTTTTCCTCTCTGAAAGTGTAGATTATACAGATTTACAGCTAAATTTTTCAACCTAAAAATGTATAAGATCATTTTACATAAAATGTGAGTGTTGTGTTGATTTACCCCTACATGTTCTTCCCAGTTTGGTCCCTGTTTCCTTTTGGGCCTTGAGCACATGTTTTCTTGTGTTTTAGCTACAGTATTGTTATATAACCCATTTATCTAGAAGTATAAAAAAGTTAAATTAATATACAGCATCATTTATTGACTGTTAATTTCTCTTATACTCTGCTTCTAATTCTCTCTGTCAACAGCAAGAAAAACGCTTGTTCACTAATTTCCACCGGCAACTTTTCTGCTGGATTGATAACTGGATTGAACTGAACATGGACGACATTCGTAGGATGGAGGAGGAGACCAGGAAGGAGCTGGATGAGGTGAGCCTACTGAGAGAAGAGAGAGAGAGAGAGAGAGAGAGAGAGAGAACGTGTGTGAGGGAGAGAAATATAGCACACATCAGATGATTGCTCTGCCATCTGTTTATACACTATCTGTTGGATTATGATGTTGATTTTTCTTCTTCATTATGCATATTATTTAATAGGTAATGAACATTTGTTTTTTTAAATATATCTGATATATTCTTTTTATAGTGAAAAGGGAAAATGAATACATTTCTTGTTAATATGAAACATGGGTAATGTGACTGCTTATTGTAATACTCGGGTTTATTGGGCTGTGCCACCTTCTTACATGAAAACCTTAGTTAACCTGAAGCTTGACTACTAAATTATTGAATGAAGCTGATAATGAGCCACAGAGTGTGAGGGAAAAAGCAGCAGACAAGCAGAGCACAAGCACAGCTAAACTAGTCAAACATTCTATTCACATTTTAGTAGCTGTCTAAAATGTCTCTGTAGCACTTTCATTTTCAGTAAATGCTTCACCCATTGCTGTACATACATACTTGTAAAACTAATGTAAAAATGGAAACCTTGGTATACTTAATGCGGGCATGATGTTCTTGTGGATTTGGCAAATAACGAAGATGAACAACAGACATCGTGTGGAGGCTTTGCTCACTGTGTCATGTACATCACAGCCGTGTAAAATCTGCGAATGAACATGTTACATGACAAAGCATGCGATTGGAGCATTCATATGTGACAGCTGAAATGAAACTGCAGCAATTATATGAGCTTGTAAACGTCTGAGGTTGGTTTCAGTTCCTCACAAATGTTATTTCTATATAGTATCAAAATATATTGTTTGCTCACTGGTTAGTTATATGAGACCCCTTTATTTATTTTTATATATCATATCTATATTAGTCTACCAGTGATTTAAAATAGTAGTCAACTAGTCATCTTTTCCTCACTTAAAGGAAACATTGTCAGTCAGTCAGTCATTTTCTGTACCGCTTATTCCCAGTTACGGGGTCACGGGGGAGCCAGTGCCCAGCCGGCAAC
>JAOVYV010000008.1:4847184-4857797 GCA_025674545.1 Hassar affinis
TTAGTGGTGTAGTATAGGATACTGTGTGTAGTTGTTGTGTGTAGTTGCTGACTAGATCATAAACGGCCGCAGCAACTGTTGTGGTGTTTATAACCATTTATAAGTTACACTTAATTGTGCAACATTCCAGAAACAGATTTCCAGAAACAGATTTCCCTTACATTGTAACAGCATCCATACTGATGATGTTCCTACAAGAAAACTTACTGATCATTATATCATTACAGAAAATTTCACCATGTCATGTTTCTTTGTTAAATAACATTTTATATTATATTATTATATTTGGCAAGTTAGAAGTACTGTAGTGAATAGCTGGACCCAAGTGCAGGGTTAGGCTGGGCTGTCATGTGTCAAAAATAAATGAATGGGGTTAAATAACATTTATAAAAGGGAAAATAAATACATTTAATACATTTAATCCCGGGCAAAAAGAAAATCTTCAGTTATTATATATTTTGATCATGTTGGGCAGAGCAGTCACAGCCGAGAATCGAACCAAGCCCATCGGTGTGAAGGGCATATGAATTACAG
Organism: Hassar affinis; assembly: GCA_025674545.1. NCBI lineage: Eukaryota > Metazoa > Chordata > Actinopteri > Siluriformes > Doradidae > Hassar > Hassar affinis. The sequence continues at coordinate 4,847,719 of JAOVYV010000008.1, forward strand.
CTGAGCTAAACGGGCAGTCGTAAATGGCGAAATTGCGATCACAGAAAAGGAGATGAATGTTAGGGAAAGGGATGAATGAAAATAAAGTAACTAAAAAGCAAAGAGCACGCCAAGAAAGCACGGAGAATGCGAGCAGCGCGCAGACAAACTGTAGCATTTGAGAGCGGTGCGCTCTGATTAATAGGCAAGGGAAGAGAGAGGAAACAATCCCTTACAGATCACTTCAGCTCTAAGCCCTACAGCCCGATCTCACCTCTACCAAAGTGAAGTCAATTAATTACATGCCATAGCGTTTGAAAGATTAAAGCAACAAGAGCAGAGAGCGCAGTGCTCAGATTAAGAGGCAGAGGAAGAGATAAAAGGATCCCTACTAGATTACCTCAGACCAAAGTCCTACCCCATGATCTCTCCTCTACAAAAGAGAGGCCTATACCTCACGCCAGAGCGTTACGTTACCAGAAATAATGGTCAGCAGGTGCGACGAGAGCACTGGGCCAAGCAGCTCTTTAAATAGGGCAAGGCACCGGTGTGTCTTGTAGTGCCAAATTGCCCCGGGGTCTGCTGGGAGATGGAGTTCTCTTCTGGCAGGAGAACTACGCTGCTGCAGCCCCCCTAGTGCCAGACCGCTATAATAGCCTTGCAGCTGGCACTACTGTAATGACATGAAATATATTAAACTGTCAGCCAACACTGAAGATAAATCTCTAGAATACAGGATAAGACAATTTTTGATCATTTTGAGGTATAAACAAAAAAAAATAGCTGAATAATACTCCCCACTGTGTGTATTTCACAAATATGATAAGCCTCCTCTTCAGTTCCATTTTTCATCTCAGACAAACCTAATGTGATATTTACAGTCAGTTATAAAGCTGAAGCTCATAGCATGCTTGGTTTGTGGGTTGCAGATAATGGATTCAGGGTTTGCTCAACTGGAAGACTTGGGGCCTGTGAATAATAACAGACTGCAGCCACAGTAACTTCATCCACAAATATGAACAGAATGTTTAATTATCCAAACTCTCAGACTAAACTAAAAAGTGCTTATAGTACTGTAAGAGCAGAGAAGCTGAGCACACCAATACACTATAAGTCAATTGACAGTCAGTGACAGTTGGGCAAAATTTCCTCATTCTATGGTCAGAGATAGGAAAGCACGTGTATAAATAAAAACAGGGTGAGAGCCCCCTAACCATGGATGAGACTGGCTCATGAAAAACCTGTCATGTGTAGATATTTACAGTGTAATCTGTAGTAGCTTAATTCAATGTTCTAATTAAAAAAGTTCATTTGTGCCGACATCCTCTAGTGCTAGCTACAAATCAGAGCAAGGGGGAATCTCAGCAAATCAGTCGTGTACAGTGGCCAGCAAATGGGGAAATTAGGAAAACTAAAATGTTACTAATTTCAGTACCTCCTATATCACTAAGTCACTCAAGCATAAAAAATGGCCCAATTAGGCATCTGCTTAGTTCATACAACATCAAGATTATTTGGCTGATTCTATTTTTTTTAATGAAATAGACTACAGCTTTAATAGGCAAACCATTTATTAGAAAGTGGGACTAATACATTAAATAAGCCTGTTTTTGTAATACAAACCATGTCAAAACATGTCTGCACTGCCTATTCTTCTGAATATGAGACTAAAAACTGTTTAATTTTATATCAGGATACTATTTCTTTTAAAGAAAATTGATTGAAAGATTGAAATATAGTACACGAGAAGATCATCTGGTGAGATTATTATTTTTATATATATATATATATATACACATACAGTATATACACATTTTTATTTTAGTTATACATTTTTGTTATGCATTTTCTTTAGTTCTGCATTATTGAGTCAGTACAAAAATATTGTATATTTCCGAATGCTATTTTTCCAATAAAAAAATTTTTGTATGTCAGCAATGAAAACAACACATTACATAACATACCACTTTTCAGACAAAAAACATAATGAAGGCTGCTGGGATTTGTATACAAAAAGAGCTGTGGTAGATTCTCCAAAGCGCTCAGTAAACCTTACCAGCTAATTACTGTACAGTATGATGCAGAAGTCTTAGGCACATGCAAAGACTTGCTGTAAAGCAAGGATGCCTTTGAACTTCGAATAATGATGTTTCTACATAAAAGAAAACACTATAAAGTGTAAACAGAAAAAAACTAAAATAGTCCATATCTGGTGTTTTACCTTTTTCTTAAATAGTGTTCCCAGGTACAATGTGACAGTTTTATAAGGAAGTTAGCTTTAAGTTTTGAAAAGTGTCCTGTTGTGTAACGTGTCGCTTTCATTACTGACATACAAATATTTTTGTCCAACATTGAATTTTTTGTTAGAAAAGTAACATTTGGAAATATAAAATCTCTTTTGTACTGGCTCAATAATGTAGATTGTAGAAAAAAAAAAACCTCAATAACAATAACAATACTTTCTGCAAGGACAGAAAGAGTGTTTTGTATGATTTTGAATTTTGAATTTGAGCAATTGTATACTTTTTTATGATGAAAAGTGCTATTAACAAATACATGCAATTCAAAGTACTGTTTAAATGAGTTGAGAATGTGTACATGCTTCCAATCATATTTGTTCTTGCTCATTACTTCCCATAGAGGGCAGTATTGCTACTTGAATAATCACCTAACCCTTTCAAACATAATTGTTATTACCATACAAATTATGACCAAGCCAATGACACCAAAATCAGTGACCTTTTTTTCCTTGAAGGATCTTAGTTCCATTGTTGTGGTTTAGTTAGATATGATTATGAAGGTGACAGAGCAGGGCAGACACAACCATTACCGGTGCCATGTTTGGGATAAAGAGTGCTATCATGCTAGAGGGAGAATGTGTAAAAGGGTTGAACATTTCCAGCATAGAAAAAGAAAATGTTGCTGGTGAACTCCTGGTGAACCTTTGCTCTTATAGATTAATCAGAGTTATAAAGTATTTGTGGTGAGTTTGCCGGATGAACTGTGTCTGATGCCCTATATGAAAGAACAAACTACTGCTCATAATTAAAGCACTGTTTATTTGCACTCCAGTATTTATGTCTGTGCAGCTCGAGAAATAACTAATATTCTAATAAAAGCTCTTTTAATTAATGTACTCACACAGATGTAGCACCCAGACGGGTAAGGTGCTCCAGAAACCCAACACTCAATCAATCCTGATTTAACCTTCATGATTCCAGCACACCCACATCCACCCACCTACCCTCCACACCCACACCCACACACACACAGCTATGGAGATGCTGTGTTGCACCAACAGGGAGTGTTTTCATGCATAATTACAGCCATAAATCAGCCTGAGGCACCAGCTCTGCTCCTCAACACACACAGGCAGGAGAGCAGAGCTCAGATACCTCACCTCAAGCCTGAGTATCTGCCCAAACATCAGCAAATCAGCATGGGCAGACGTGAAGCTATGCTCCATTCCTTCATTCTCTAGGGCACTGAGGCTGTTAGATCTATCAGCGCTTTATCACACATATTCACACACACAGACAGACACACACACCCTGGCTTGCTGTAAACAATAGGCCCTTCATTATGAATTATTAGCCATGGTTTTAACTCCCTAAAGTTTTGCAGAGAGATGGAGGGAACTACTATTTTATTCATTAAATACATTATAACTACAATAGGCATGGTGTGCTGAACATAAACATTTCAGCTTCTTATATACTGTTTAAAGCTCAGATCTAGGTGATGGGCAAAACAAAGAAGTGCACATCCTTATTCAGCAAATTATCTAAATTGTTAGGTACTTACTTACCAGCAGCAGAGCACTGCTGTAAAAAGTTACCAGCTAATGGTACCCCTTCAGTAGTTATATGATAGTGCTGTTCAATTATCCAATCTGATTGATCAGAAGGTGTTAAATAATTTTATATGACAAATTACAGGTTTGGGTGACACGGTGGCTCGGTGGGTAGCTCGGTCGATCCCAGGGTGAGGCGGTCTGGTTCCTTTCTCTGTGTCTGCATGTCCTCCCTGTGTTTGTGTGGGTTTACTCCGGGTACTCCGGTTTCCTCCCACATGCACATTGGTGTCTCTAAAGTGGCCTGAGTGTGTGCCCTACGATGGATTGGCGCCCTGTCTAGGGGTGTTCCTGCCTTGCGCCCTATGCTGCCGGCTAGGCACCGGTTTTCCCGTGACCCTGAAAAGGAATAAGCGGTTAAGAAAATGAATGAATGAATGAAATTACAGGTTCATATTAATGTGCTCATTTCTTGCTCAATAAAAGCCTGTTCAATACTATAATTATAATCGTAAGTGACAAAAAAAGTGGAAAATTGTTTTTAACTGCTAAATCTATACTTTACAAACTTCTTTGTTGATGTTCCACAGCATTATATGTAATACAAAGTATGACTAAAAATTATGATTTATGATTATGAAAATAGGGCGGCACGGTGAAATGATTATGAAAATAATAGTTGACACAATTAAAGCCATTTTGCTGGTCCCCATAAGGAATGTGTTTCTTGTTGTAATATTTAACTTAACTTTTGTAAAAGTTAACTTTTCATTACTGCAGTTAAAGTTAAGATTAGGGTTGTCGATGGAAATTATAGCAAGACAAATGTGTGTTTGTGTCTGTGTGTGTATGTGTGTCTGTGTGTTTGTGTGAGAAACATTTGGTTACAAAGAAACCAACTTAACTCCACCCCCTAAATGACCAGTCCCTGATTGTTCTCAGGACCTCGCTTGGACATGGCTTCTTAGTTTGGTTTAAATCCAAACAAACAATCCTGAATTACAGCTATTTGAGTAAACCAGCTCTGCCTCCTTGAAAATGGTTGATGTGCTGTGCTGATATTATTTATAAATCTCAACATGTTTTTGATCATTATTGTGGCCAGTCTGAGTGAGATTGCATGAGCTGGTAGTAGTGGGCCTGTACCCAAACCTATCATTCAATATCCATAATTCAATTTGTGGCCAGGGACTAGATCAATTTGGATTAAGCCAAGGAATATGAAGGAAAATTATTTTGAGTGTTGCACTTGTGGGTTTTTGAGATATGGTCCAAAATGTCAGAATGAGAAGAAGAAGAAGAAGAAGAAGAAGAAGAAGAAGAAGAAGGAAAAGAAGAAATCCCAATTTCCTAACAAATACAATAGACTTCCCACACTATCAGTGTTTGGACTCATAATAAAGTTAAATGGCAGGTCTGTAGAAAATGCATAGCATATTTCATGTCTCACATGGTAAGTTTGCAACAATTTTACCAAAACACATGGTGTTTATCCTCAGTAGAGATATTTTTAACAGTGAAAGGAATGTGAATTTGTCTCTTCATTGGTGAGTGACTGAGCAGCACAAATTGGAGGGGGTGTGGGTAGGTGATTATGGACATATTTGAACATAACATGGAGTCTTTTTTGGTCAGTGCATGAAACAGCAAGCCATTTAGGTGCAAAAAACTGATTTGCAGTGAAAAAGAAAATAATATACAGTGAATTAAGTTGCTGGTTGACCATTTCATATTTGCAGACAAAATATTTGCAGAAAAGAAAATACATTGACAGAGAGAAGTGGTTTAAAACAAATTTTATTTTTTTGGAAACATAGTATGTGGAACACATTGAAAAATCTGAAATCATGAATGCCTCTGCCTATCTGCCTCTAAAAATTTGCCCCAACACAGTTTCTCTGCTTAGCTACAGGCATATATTAGAGGAATATTTTGTGATATTAGTAGTGCTGTCCAGATTAAAATAATAAACAAATTGTGAATGCCAAAGCTAATACAGACCCAGGCAGTATTCAAGTATTCAATACATGACAAGAGAATGTCTTAGGAAGATGCTAGTATGTGTTCTTGTTATGGTAGTCTCCTTAGTATTACAGAAGCCCCATCACCATGAACAGCATGGTCGAGAGATACAGATCACTGGGTCAAGTTAAATACATATACAGTACTTCAGAAGCAGGGGCTTGTGGTAGTCATGTATAAACTAAAAGCTATGAGACTAGAGCATTGCAAAACCTCTCACCATCAACTTGTTGAATGGAAGACAAATAGAGGACAGAAAAATATACATGAATTTCAGTCATGGCCAAAAGTTTTGAGACTGACCCAAATTTTGGTTTTCACAAAGTTTGCTGATTCAGTTTTTATGGTGGCAATTTGCAATAACTCTAGATTGTTATGAAGAGTCATCAGATGAATTGCAATTAATTTCAAAGTCATTCCTTGCCATGAAATTTAACTTAATCAAAAAACTCCATTTCCACTACATTTCAGCCCTGCCACAAAAAGACCTGCTAACATAATTTCTGTGAACTTCTCATTATCTCAGGAGAAAGTTTTAATGAGGACAACGTAGCTGGTAGCTTTGAAATGGGTGTGATACTTGAAAACATTGTCTTCATGTTATGGGGGGGCTGGATTGTGCAGGGTTTGGCTGGGCTGTTAAAAGGGCTTCACAAGGGCTTGCACCTAAATCAACCATTTATCAGACCATCAAGAACTTCAAGGAGCTTGCTGTGAAGATAGCTTCAGCAGGCAGGTATGTGTGTGTATCTTCATACACAGTGAGGCAAAGGCTTTTGGACAATGCCCTGGTGTCAAGAAGAAGAAAAACACCAAGGACAGACTGAGATTGGACTACAGAGTACTGGGGTAAAGTTGTTTTTCTCATGAAGCCTGCTTCAGACTGTTTGGGACATTTGGAAAAATGATTGTCTGGAGAAGCAAAGGTGAGCACTACCATGAGTTCTGTGCTATGCCAACAGTAAAGCATCCTGAGACCATTCATGTGTGGGGTTGTTTCTTATCCAAGGGAGTGGGCTCACTCACAATTTTGTCTAAGAACACTGCCATGAATAAAGTATCATATGAAAGCATCCTCCAAGAGCAACTTCTTATTTGCATAAAATTGAAGTTAAATAAAATCATGAAATGCCCATAATTGTACTTAAGTATACTATGGAAACATCTGACAAAAAGATCTAAAGACACTGAAACACTGAAAACCAAAATTTGTGTCAGTCTCAAAACCCTGACTCTACAGCATCTCCTACAGTTAATTGGCTATAATTATGGTAGCTAGCTAGCTGATTAGTGACCAATTAATATAATCTTACTATTTTTTTAATGATGAACAAACAAGCAAAATGTTATATTTAACATTTTTGCCCTCAATGCCAAATTTCTGATTTTCTATTATTTTAATAATTACTATATTTTTATTTGTATTCTTTTTTTTTTTTTTTTACATATTTTAATTATTATTATACAATAACAAGATTGGAGATTAGATTTATCTTAATATATTTTAAGAAAAAAAACTGGCCAATATCCAAAACTGTACAGAGCAATTCCAATAGAGGTGGTGGTTTAGATGCTTTAATTAATAATTATTTCTGTGTAATATTTAGGTCTCATGTGCCACAAAGCAAAACACCATTAAGCATACCAAGCAGTAATTAAGTCTTGACGGATGCTTAGATTCATATATTCACTGGTCACTTTACTCACCATATGTTTTAATGCTGAGCTAAATCTGCCACAGCTGGCTGTTCTCAGACCTGAGAATATGTACCAGACAAGACCACATGCTCTGTATATATTAGCTTTTAATGAGCCACAGAAAGTATGAAAGATATCAGTACACTACTAAGTGAATCATATCAGAGGAAGAAGAATAATCATGTAAGTACTGTTTTGAGCTGTTTAGTGCTAGATTTTTTTAGTGCTTTTTTGTCAGTGGGTGTTAAAACTAATGAACTAGCCAGATTTCAGGGAAAAAATGAGTCATTTGTAGTTACACAATGCCATCTGCATTATTGACCCTGGTGAGCACATGTACTGCAGTGTACTGAGGTGCCTGGAAGAATAGTAAGAGCATGGTTTCTGCTGTTTTGGGTCTGCTAGAAGCAGTGCAAGCCAAGAATTGATTGGATGTGGTACAGGTTATGTATTAAATGGCATTTCTCTTTGAGAGGGAAAATGGATGTATGGGCCCAAATGTGTCCCGAATAGCCCAGAGATGGGTGGGAAGGGGCACTTCTGTGCAGCAGGTAGAGGCTGATTTCCTCAGGGAACTGCTGGATGACTTCATTAACTGGGAGGGAATCCAATAGGAGTGCCATTCCTGCAGCCCATGCCAATGAACCATTTCACCCTAGCTTCTGATACCATCAAGAGATGATCACTGAGCCAATGATGGCAGCTTTACAGGGTTCCTATGGAAACATCAGACCTGAGATAGGAAAGTGTTTCTGTATATGTGTGTGTGTGTGAAGCTGTTGTCAAAAGCTGAAAATGTTTTGTAGTACTTAAAGAATATTACTGCATGGTGTTTACCCCAGACACTTAAACACAATAGCTGGAACAAAAAGAAAAAAAAATAATGCTAACATGCCGTCACTGTGGTCATGTTTTGTACAAAAAAATGAACTCATGGAAGCTCCACTTGGACTTTTTACTCAGACAAACACCAAACCTATTAATACAATTTTTACTCAGACAAATTAATACAATTAATAAAAGTTTCTTGATTATGATGACAGGCTGTAAAATGTCTGGGAAGGCCATCTCAGAATTGGGCCATCCATTGGTTGTATAAACACAGAAAGGAACTGGGAACTAGAAGTTAAGACTAGCCATCCTGATATGTATTATTTTATTATTCCCAGGTAATTTTTTCCTTCCTGGATAGAAGCTTCAGAGCTTCACAAGGCAAAGAGAGAGAAAGTGATCTGACACTGTGTCTTAATCGATAAGTTCCTGTTTTCAAATCTAATAATCAGTCATTTCTTTTATTTTATTTCATTACTTTTATTTTCATTGTTGAATTCTTGTCGTTCCCTTTTGACTGCTTCTTCGTGTTCTTGAAGAACATGTTTTGTTTTCTTTTTTTCATTTAAAGACAGAAAATTGTGGTCATTGATTTTGGCTCAGCCTGTAATCCTCACCAGAAAGGTTTGTGCATTACATTCAGCATGGCCAGCACTGAGCCATTAGGCATTATACTTCTGTAGTTAGTAATAGCGTTAATTGTGTGATAAGTGTATATTAGTTAGCACTCAGTGGAGAACATTGCAGCATTAGAGGTATGCAAAGCAAAAGCTAATGTTATGGCTCACTCATGGAAACTCCACTTGTCTCTGGTTTACATATCAAAGATGCTTGCTCTCCTCAGAAAAGCACCTGCTGAGAAGCCAGTTGAAATAGCTATGATAATAGGAAGCTTTATAGTATAACACAATAAATTAGCTATGCCTTGAAGGGCACCAGGAAAATGAGTTAGCTGTATACCAGCAGCCAGAATGCTGAACATTATAGGTCTTAAGTAAGCCTAGTGTTAATGCAGAAATGCAACTTAATTGGTAGTCACGGCCTATACACCTATAACAGATCTAGTTTTACAATCATCCACTCGACTTCTGTTGAATAATATAAAACTAAACATAACAAGACTCAATATGAAAACCTTGAAGACTTACCAGCTTTCCTGGTTCAGCAAGTGAAGTAAATGCATAACATTGTGCTCTCTTTAACAGTACACAATTACCAAAAGATGAATTCAACAGACTATTTTAGACATAAAATATTAAACTTGATAAAAGATATACTTATTCATTATTAGTTCCCTTTAAATATTCAAAAGATCTAAACATTATAACTCAAAAATGTACATATTCTAGGTGTAGTATAAGAAAACTAGATATAAAATTGCAAGCTAATCCTTGTCTCATACACCCAGGTTTTCAAGGATAGTTATCCATGTAGAAGCTAAAGATATACACCTTTGTCTGACACATAGGAAGGTGTTGCTCTCATTTCTGGTAGCATAGCTAATAGTCTTAGAACTGGCCTGCTTAATCTGTCTTTTCACAAAGCTAAACAAAACTATAGAAATTTTAGAGCATTTGTTTTAATATCCTAATTAATTAGATCATACCAAATGCACAAACAACACATTTGATTTGTTTGATGTCAGAACTGGTAAATATTAGATTTCTTACATCTGAAGTGGGGCGGCACGGTGGCGCAGTGGATAGCGCTGTCGCCTCACAGCAAGAAGGACCAGGGTTCGATCCCCGGGTGGGGC
>JAOVYV010000008.1:4871651-4882233 GCA_025674545.1 Hassar affinis
TGGTCCAATTTAGCCATGAAACCTCCCACACTAAAATGACAGGTGTTTCAGTTTCATTGTCTAACCCCTGTAACTGTATTGTTGCTAATTAAAATTAATATATAAATTAATTATATAAAAATATTTCCCAAACATCATATACTGTATGTCTGGGAATGCTAGTAAGTATAATTGGACCTTCGTAGGTCTTCCCCAAACTGTTGCCACAATGTGAGATGCAGTGTGTTTGCAGAGTGTCTTAGTATGCTGTAGCTTAAGTGTCTAGAGTGTCTTAGTATGCTGTAGCTTAAAGTTTTCCTTCCATTGAATCTAAGGGGCCCAAACATGTTCTAGCAAAATGAAGGTCCATGAAGACATGGTTTACCAAGGTTGGCATGGAAGAACTCAACTGCCATTCACTGAGCCTTGTATAGCTGTATCGGCACAAAATCCCACAGCCACATTCCAAAATATGTTTAACAAGCACATTTGATTGTGATGGTTCAGTGTCTACAATCTTTTGGCTATATAGAATTTACATGTGAACAGAGATATATGAACACTGGGCACAAGGTGAGAGAATTCACTGGCACCATGCACATACTTATTCACCCCTACAGGCAATTTAGCAGAGACAATATGCATACCTGTATGTTTTTGGACAGTGGTAGGAAAGCAGAGAACTCAAAAGAAACCCATGTAACCATGGCAAGAACATGCAAAACTCCACACAGTCTCTGAGCTGAGCTCAGGATAGAACCTGGAAACTTGGAGCAGTATGGCAGCAACACTAACTTGTGCACCACCGGGATAACCATTGATGGCAAATTGACTTCAGCAACCACATTACGGTCATCTTTAGAGAAATATTCTTATGCAACATGCATCCTTATCAACATACTTACTATTTTACTATTAAGTCTGTATGTTCTAAAATACAGGTGCTAAATCATTAAAAAAAAATTACACTGAAATCAAAGTCCTTAATTCTTATCTAACAAAATTCTCATTAGCAAAGTAAGGCAATTGTAACCACTTCAATGGTGACGCTGCATGATCACAAGTCACTGAATCCTGCTCCCCAAAAATGTTTTATGCAAAAGTTGGGTTGCCAATTTTAAATTGGGCGTGTGGATTGATGTGGAGTTAAGCAGACCCAAGCAAACAAAAAGGAATCACTGATTTTGCAGTCTCAAATGAAGGAGCTATATTTTGTCGAGCTACAGCCAATGAGAAAACAGGATATGGAGTGAGGGGAAACCCGGATGGCTTGTATTGGGCAGGTGTCTGCAAACTTTTGGGCCATGTTGGTAAAAGCACCACAACTTACTGAAATGAAGTTTCAACAGAGAGGATTCGCTTTGGGAGTGACTATGGACAAAGCTTTCAGGTTTTTATTATTATTTTATAAATATTATTATTTTTAATATCAGCACACAGCAACTTGGATCACTCTCTGCTTGATGACAGTTTTTTTTTTATTATCTCATGCATGGTATCATGTCAGCCTCCTCGTCACTTCTCTCATGTGTTTTCATGACAAAATGTAGTTTGGAGAGTGAATAGACTCCTCAGCGAGTTACTCCGAAATTTAAGTCAATTAATTAGATGCTGTAGTGTTTGAAAGAAAGAAGCTGCCAGAACAGCAGAGAGCGTAGTGCTCGAATTAGAAGGCAGAGGAAGAGATACTAAAGAGTCCCTACTGGATTACCTCAGAGCAAAGTCCTACACCATGATCTCTCCTCTACAAAAGAGAGACTGATACCTCACATCATACCATTACATTACCTGAAAGAATGGTCAGAAGGTGCAACAGGAGCACTGGGCCAAGGAGCTCTTTAAATAGGCCAAGAAACAGGTGTCTCTCGTTGTGCCAAGTTGCCCAGGGGTCTGCTGGGAACTGGAGTTCTCCTCTGGCAGGAGAACTACTCTGCTACGGCCCCCTAGTGTTGGACCGTGGCACAGCATCGTGGCACTAACATCAGCAGCTGTTCTCTGTGTCAGGAATAAAAATTACTACGGTTAGCAAATTCAAACCAACTCAACTTTTTTATTTTGTTTTTGTCTGTTTTTTAATTACATACATAGAATTCCAGTTGGAGCAAGGGTCATGCAAGGGTCATTATTTAGATTTGACCCAAATTCTCACAACTCAGAGGTAGTCTGACAGATGTTTTAATTTTTTGCACTTCCAATGCTAACATCATTCAGATGAAGTGAAAGGGTTTTACAAACCTGCTGAATAACATCAGTGGATTACCTAACCATTAGTTCAGAATGCAGCAGTCAGAGTCCTTACTAGACCCAGAAGATATAACCACATCACTCCTATCTTGCAGTATTTACACTGCATTGGCTTCTAGTCAAATTTTGCATTCAGTATAAAACACTACTATTAACCTACAAAGCACTGAATGGTCTCACACTGCAGTACCTGAGTGAACTGTTATGATCCTCCATGCCTACTTCAATCCAAAGGTGCAGGCTCTCTGTTTGTACCTCGAATAATGAAGGGGGCAGAGCTTTCTCTTACAAAGCCTCACAGTTATGGAACAGCATTCCAATTAATATTTGGGGCTCAGATACAGTCTCAGTGTCTAGGCTGTAAACCTAGTCAAACCTTGTTTAGTCAAGCTCTTTGTCACTAGCTTTTCTTCTTAGCTGTAGCTGTAGGTTTGTGGGCATAGATGCTGTCATCCCCCACTATCACACATTCACCCAGGTTTGTTGACAGTGGAGTGGCTGGCCACATTCTGTCCCAGGGTGCCCCCATGTCTTTGTTACCTTCTGCTTCTGGCTCTCCCTTTTAGACATGCTGTCAAAGGCAGTCTTGCCTGAGTCCCTGCTTGCGTGCTGCACACAACTTACATTATCTCCATCTGTTTCATGAAAGAGCATTCCTAATAATCTGTATTCTTTTCCCCCCATCTCACTCTTTCTCTCCCTTTCTCTACCCCCACCAACCTCCCCTCTGTCAAGCTATGTATGCTACTCCTGAGACACTATAAGATTCCAGTGATCATGAATCCTTCTCTACTCTGTTTGGAGTTCTCATCACAGAACATCACTTGCTGCTACTGAGGATGGCCTCACATGGACAGAATAATGACACACTTAGAAATCATGAATTTGGTGAAATTCATGAAATCATGATAAATCAATTGCAAAAAGAAACAAAATCTATTCTATAACAGTTTTAACATTAGATTTTTGTTGATGTTAACAGCTGTTCACTGATGGAGATTTGTCTCATGTAGTGTTTTTTTATTATTGCACGATGCAGTGTCATCTAAATGAGGATGGGTTTCCTTATGAGTTACTCTCAAGGTTTCTTTTTATAAATGTCTCAGGTAATTTTCTTTGCCATTGTCATCCCTCGCTTGCTCATTAGGAATAAATTCTATATTAATTAAAAAGTTATCTCAGGATATTATGTCTTTGTAAAGCTGCTTTGGGACAATGTTCACTGTTCAAAGTGTGGAGAAGAAATATAAGAAATATAAATGAATTGAATCAAAATTAATGTCTACATGATTTTGCTTTGCATCAGATTCAACTAGACATTTTATTTAACTTTTTTCTAGCATTTCACCAACTTGGTGGATAGATGGATAGATTCAGCTTTGTTGTCATTGCTCAGGATGAGTACAAGGCAATGAAATGCAGCTAGCATCTACCAGAAGTGCAAATGAGCAGTTTTAGTGCAAAAACAAGGAATGTTGGTTTATCTGTAGATAATACAATAAGGCATGATAATTATATACATATAATATGCATATGTAAGTGTGGCTATTTGTGTGTATCATATAGATTAATACTACTACTAATAAGTACTACTACTACTACTACTACTACTACTACTAATAAGACCTACATACCTATCTATATACAGTATATATACAATATACAATCTGTCAATTCCAAAGTGGATTAAAAGAAATGTGTAAATAAGACATATACTGTATGTGCAGTTTACAAATATGAAGTATATACATATGTGTAATGTGCAGATGCAAATGATAAATAATAAGTCTAGTGTGTAATCGTAGTAGTTATTTTAGTCTGAATTTCACCTTAATCTTGCTGCTATTGCCATCTGTATCAGAGGAATGTTAAGTCCAATGATGTGTTCTTTAGTTAAGTGCTAATTAGGTTGCTAACTTCTCTGCTAATAACTTGATGACTAACAAATGAAGTGGTGGACATTAACACTGCCCATGACCTTGGCTCAATTACTTTAACAATGTTACCTCTAAATAGACATCCATGCATTTGCTCACAGGCCTTAATTGTTTATAGGTTTTCTATTCCATTAAGTTTGGGCAATGGAGATAAAGTAGACTAGCAATAGTTGCTTTAGAACAGAAACTTTGGTAAATAGTATTATTTTGGCATTTAAGCAAGGATACTCTATGTGCAGAGCTTGGCATTATGGACTAAACTCCAGCTATCCTAATATTTTCTGTAGAGGGAGCCTAATTTCATGCCAATTAAATGAACATCTTTTTGAGAAGGGACAAGTTTGCGATTGATGTAACCATTTGTAAGACTGACTGAAATGACAGTTAAATGACTAAGAATATGACTAAGGATACTGGTATTGAAAACACAGTACTTTGATAGGGACAGGTCCATTCCCAAAATCTACACCCATGTAACTGTGCCATTGTTGCTCTCTGTATTCTCTGTGCAGCTTTTTTTTCAATCAGTCTGCACCAGTTAAATGAATAGATGCAAGAGGAGAGAAAAGAAGTGGAACCAATAATGCAGAACTAACAAAAGCTGCTCTGCAAGCAATTTTATTTTCATGTTTTTTTTCAGTAACAAAGTAAATAGCTGCTTTTCAGCTACTTTTTCTGAATTTCAAAGAGTTCCATCTCTAATTGCCACCTTTAATTACCCATAACTTTGCACTAACAAAGGCTGCTTGGATGAAGATGATACTGCATCACTGATTAAAAAAAACCCTGAGTTCACAACTCTGACTAAAAGTCTTTGCAGCAAAAAGAAGACAGAATAAGAGAATAAACAAAGGGAAGGAAGAGAGGGATTGCAATCAGAGTCATCAAATCCCCCTGTGGTCTCTTAAAGTAGGGAAAAAATAGTGTGAATATTTCTGATAGTCATATTATTTGTCAGCTTGAAGAAGACAGGACAGAGATTAAGAGCAGAGAGCAGAGGAGACGTTCACACAAAGCACAGTGACAGCTCTGACTCCATAATTAAGCAGAGTCGAGATGGTGAGACACTTTGTCTTTCTCTCCAAACCCTCTCATGTCCTTATAAGGTCCATTTCTGTAGCCCTCAATCTGAATACAGACAATGATAAGAGGTGTCCACTACTTTCCTGAAGCCCATACATTAAGAGCTGTTTAAATTATTCATGTGCTACAACACATGAGCTTACGGGTCAGCATTCGGAAAGAAGGCAGAAAGCAAAACCACAGAAGTGTTTGAACAGACCCTCATTCTCCTAATAAGTATGGGTGTAACACAATGGTCCTGTCTGTATTAGCACTGTATCTGTTTAGCACTCCAAATATCTGTACTTTCACCAGAAGTGGGAGTGGCCTAAACCTGAAGGTTTTTTTTTATTAATGTTTTTTTTAATATGAACCCTGCTACTATGCCCCTGGAAGTACTTAAAAAAACCAGCACTTCTGCAGGAGTGTTTTTCTTTTCATTTTTAATTCATGCATTTTTTGTTTGTACCTGCCCATGGTATTTCCTATCAATTAACTAAAATATAAATAACATCTTAACCTGATTTAAACCACCAAAGAAGTTATAAAGGATGGTGTTAATTTTTTTTCTTTGTCCTGTGAGCAGAGCCAACTTTTGGCAATTTTAGTGAACTAGGCTAGATTAGGATTTTAGGGATGGGAGGATGCTTACCCTAGGCGAATTCCTGTGTCACTTATGCCACATGCTGTTCCTGCCTCTCAGCTTCATACACTCGTGTTTGCATGAAAGTAAAAACCTCCCAAGTGAACAAATACTGTGTTGCGTCCAGTAGGCACCAAGTCCCCATATACACCTCTAATCTCAACCAGATGCCCTATGAAGCTTTAAGGTAAGCTTTCTTAAAATAAAACTGTGCCTCCTATCTGTTTCTCTCTTTGTAAACATTTGGAATGCACTATCTGTTTAATCTGTACTAAGAAATTCCTCACTATGTGCATGTTATTCTGTTCATTTTTGCTGCTACTAACCATCTACTGACTATCTAAGAGGATAATACACTTCATACTGTAAAAAAGAAGAGCTTTAATAGACTATTAAAATGTGCACTTCTCACCTTTGACTAGTATTTGATGACTAGATCAAAAGCTAGAAAAGGTGAGATTGATGTAGGCTCTTGTGACTCTCTGATGTGAGCATTTTGAGTGAGCAGTTTAGAGCTCATGAGGAGTCGAAAAGTGACAGAAAACCTCAGATGATTGGACAGCAGTCAGGCACCCCAGACCACAGCTGTGTAATGCTCAGTGACATGAACAATAGCCGCTCTAAAATCAGTTCCACCCGAACACATCAAAAGGTGTCAGAACATCCATAGTGAAAATCATGAAAGCATCATGTCCATGGCAACTAGGATTATGTGGTGAAATAATGCTGACCTGTCAATATATATATGTATATATATATATATATATATATATGACCTGTATATACAGCTTGCACATTATACAATCTTCAGTAAAATATTTATAAATCAGGCCTTACTGTTTCTTCATACTACACTCACAAGGTCATAAGATCAGCTTTGAAGCTTTAGTCTTGTGGTTAAAAAAAAACTAGCATTGAAAGATACATCTTTCTGTGAAAATTGGCAGCACTCAGTCATACAGCCTGAATATATACCCATTAAATATTAAGCTGTGCGGTGTCTATGTTCAGTTTTTACTATATAAATATAATATGCACACATTTTTTCATGTTTTTGTTAAAAGATTTCTGTAGGCCTCAAACATGGATCTATTATGTGTTTGTGTAAGAGAGACATATGGACATGTTGGAGCAGGGGCTTGCATAAGGAATGTGACAGGCTTATCTTGTTTCCTCCCCCATACATTAGATTATTCTACAGATGTAATTA
This sequence comes from Hassar affinis, assembly GCA_025674545.1. Taxonomy (NCBI): domain Eukaryota; kingdom Metazoa; phylum Chordata; class Actinopteri; order Siluriformes; family Doradidae; genus Hassar; species Hassar affinis. The sequence continues at coordinate 4,878,727 of JAOVYV010000008.1, forward strand.
TGATAGGTTCCATATGGAATTGGGCCCTTGTTTCCTGTTTTTTCCTTGTCCTAGATGTAACTATGATCATTGTCCAGATGTCGTTATTGTCATTTCTTTAGATGTAACCATGCTATATAAACAGTTTGGACTGAGCACTTGGAGTGTTACAGTAGGGACTGAGTGGCTGGACCCAAGTGCAGATTTAGGCTGGGATGTTATTTGTCAGCCCAGCCAACAGAGGGAGAAATAATGGAAAAGTAAAGGGAAGTAAAGAAAATGGGTTAAAAGAAATATATATTTATTAATTGGAGGAATAAATATATATAAATGTAACCCTGGGAAAATAATGGGGAAAAGTCTAAACGAAAATATATGTTTCTATGTGTATGTATTATCTTTTATTTATTTATCCTTTCAAAACCAACTCAGAAGCCGAAAAGAGAAATACGCTCAAAAGTAAAAGCCGAACTTGCGGTCTCAAACAAAAGAGCTTTTTATGAATTAATGTTGAAGAAAAAGGATGACTGAAATAACGTAGTAAAAAGGAAAAGGGTTGCTATAGGGAAACCAGTGGAAGCACGGAAAGTGCGAGCAGCACGTAGATAAACTGAAACAATGCCGTAGTGGTTTACAAAAAAGATTGCTGTAATGGTTTATAGTATCACTGTATAACTGAAGTATCACTGTAACAGTTTACAGGAAAGTTCATGGTAACAGTTTATAGCAAAGATCGCCATAGCCGTTTCCAGGAAAGCTTGCCACTGCTCGGTGCAGCAGAGAGAGTATAGTGTTCGAAATAAGGGGGAAAGGAAAAGATAGGAAATTTGTACCTACTATATTACCTCAGACCGAAGTCCTACCCTGTAGTCTCTTCTCTACAAAGAGGAGACCGATCACTTAATGCTGTAGCGTCTGAAACAGTGGAGCTGCCGTAGCAGCAGAGAGAGTGTCGTGGTTGATTAGAGAGCAGAGGTAAAGAAAGTAAAGTTGTCCCTACTATATTACCTCGGACCGAAGTCCTCCCGCATAGTCTCCTCTCTACAAAAAGGAGATGATTATCTCACACCATATTGCTACGTACTGGGAAAATGGTCGAAAGGAGCAACGAGAGCACCGGGCCAAAGGGCTCTTTAAATAAGCCAAGGCACCGCGGCCTCTCGTTGCGCCAAATTGCCCTGGGGTCTGCTGGGAGATGGATATGGATCTAGCAGGATAACTGCGCTGACGCAGCCCCCTAGTGTCGGACCATGACACAGCACGACCCCTTACAGGGAGATCTGAATTGGCGTGGGATCTCTAAACAGGCATGTATTTTTGTCTGATATGATACTGGTCTGTTCGTAATAAACTTTTAATATACGACAAGACAGTGTCAGCAGAGTTCATCCTGATGGTATTGCTAGGGAAAATACACAACAGCTGCACAAATGTTCCAATAACACACAAATCCATAATTCTTTTAAAACTTTCTATTATCTATAACCTTATCTGATGTATTTTGATTTCTTTGGTCACTAAGCATGGTCCCAGAGATCCTAGTAAAGCAGGAATGAGATTTTGCATAAAAAGCCCTCTATGAACACTTTTCTTACTCTCTGTTTCTTTCATGTTTAACAAGCTGCAAGGTGGAGATTAGATGCTTTTTGAGCTTTTTGAGTTTTTGCAGTTTTAAGCCAGAAACAGGAATGGGGTCCACTTGCTTTCACTGTCTGAGATAAAGTGGTTTTCAGTTGGTGGAGTTAAGTAGAGTCAGAGTTAGCAGCATTCTAGGGCCATTTTGTAAACAAGGAAAATATGCTATGCCTGATATAATGGTTTGCCTTTACAAAGACTTTACAAAACACCTAAAATTAGACAAAATTCAGTTGAATTGAAAAGGTATATAATATCAATTCACCTGTGAGTTCATAAAAGAGTGTGATGCGGGGCGATGAACCAGACGCTCGCGGATGTGAAAACACGAAAAATGCTTTAATACAACTGGTTGATAAAGCACAAAAACACCAGTACAAACTTGAGCAGAATAAACCGGAAAACAAGCCAGGGTCGAAAAGCATAAAAGCAGATACACAAGCAGACAAGTCCAAAGGGCAAATCCAGAAATCGTTAATACTAGAGACAGAAAGAGAACGGTACACGGGTAAGTAAATATCGAGAATAACGCTTGGCATGCAACTGAAATGTTGGCAATACTTTGTGACGAGACCCAGGACAAAAGCAAGTATTTATAAACACAAAGTGATAGGAAATACATGTGGCAAATCAGTACTCTGGTGAATGTGAACGGAGGATCAGTCTCTGGTTGGTTGAGGTGGATAATGGTTGCGTGATGTCATGAGATGAGGGATTCTGGGAAATGGAGTCCCGTGACAAACCCCCCCGAGAGGCAAGGGCGACCGCGACGCCCAACCCCCCCGCCAATGGAGAAGGTCTGAGACCCATGAGTTCCCCGAGCCATGCTGACGAACTCCACGGCGAGAGGAGGGAGGATGAGCAGAGGAAGGACTGGGGCAATGATGACGACCCGGGAAATCCAGCGAACGTTGCCTGGGATGACCCCTCGGACGCGGAGCTGGGCAGGACGGGTGTCACCTGTGGAAGTCTGCCACCAGACCAGGGTCCAATACCTGCAAAGCCGGAACCAACACCTCTTTTTACTCCCCTCAGAAAACCTGAAGTCCCTGGTCGATAACCAGACTCGGTCACCTGGAGCGTAGGGGGGTGCATCACTACGACGTGAATCCGCCAAGCATTTCTGGTGGCGAAGAACCGACTCAATACGTTGATGAGTGGCCTCCCATACCTGTTCGCTTCTCCGCATCCAGCCGTTGACTGCCAGGACATCAGAGGCTTCAAAAGTCCAGGGCATTAGGGGTGGCTGATAACCTAACATACATTGGAACGGAGTGATGTTAGTGGTAGAACTGGTCAAAGAATCCTGTGCCATTTTGGCCCAAGGCAAATAAGTTAACCAGTCGTGCTGATTTTCAAAACAATAAAGTCTTAAAAATTTCCTCAGCTCTTGATTCATTCTTTCATATTGACAATTGGTTTGTGGGTGATAACCCAAAGACAAACTGACAGTGACACCTAGTCTCTCCATAAACGCTCTCCATACCTGCGAGGTGAAATGAACTCTATCAGATACCACGTCCTCAGGAATGCCAAAACTGTGAAAAACATGTTGAAATAAAGCCTCTGCCGTTTGAAATGCTGTGGGTAGTTGTGAAAACGGAATAAAACTAATGCCTTTAGAAAATCTATCCACTACCATGAGAATCACTGTACAACCCTGAGAGTCCGGCAGGTCAGTAACAAAATCAACCGCTATATGAGACCATAGACGAGAAGGCACTGGGAGAGGCATAAGTTTACCGGCAGGTAGTGAACGAGGGGATTTACACTGGGAGCATATTCTTCTTGCATGGATAGTGGCCAGGTTACTACATGATGCTGGTGGTGGAAAACGTTTCCTGGTATGCTGACATTACCCCGGATACCGTGGCTCTTGATACATCACAAAGA
>JAOVYV010000008.1:4889695-4902198 GCA_025674545.1 Hassar affinis
AAATTGCTGGTTGAATAAAAGTAAATTTAAGTCAGAATTTGCCAGGGGTATGAATACTTTCGGGCTTGACTGTATATCCACCCAAAACCTCTTGAAGCAGTCAGTCCGCTCTTGAGAAATGCTACATAGGAAGAGAACAAAACACTACACAGCACAAAACAGTTAATCCCTCACAAACTCTCTAAGCTTAAGAGGGGTCCTCCTCAGGTGATCTTAGTCTTTCAGCCAGCCCTCAGCATGGTTTGTCCTTGGAACTCTTGGGGCTAACAGTATCTGTGCTGTGGGGCCGGTACGGTGAGAGCCGGTGAACGATGAACTATCAGCTTGTGCTGGTCCAAGCACACATGGTACACTACTTACACCAAGTGTCCTAACGACTCACAGGGACCCTCCCAAACCGACCCGTTGCCAAACTGACCCGTTGCCAAGGGTTAAACAACCACACACGTATGGCAGCGGGAGTTGTAAGCTCTCTTCTGTCATTCACTGGCTTCACTGTGGTGGTCCTGAGCCAGCTGGATGGTTAGCAGACATTTATGTAGCTCTTGGGCAGTGGCTGGTCACTGATGTCTGTGCCCAGCAGGGCCCCAAACTGGTGTGTGCATCTTCCTTACAAACATAGTTCAGCAGGCCAGGAGATCCATGGGTAGGTGCTGGTTCCAGTCATAGGTGCTAGGTGGTGCAATCGTTCCACCAACTGCTCACTCTGTGGATGAAGGGACAATGTCCAGGTCTTGTGGATGTTCAACAGCCTGCACACCTCCCTCATGACCACCAACTCGAGTTCTGCCCCTGGTCACTGTGTAGCAACCAGGACGAAATGGTTACCGGCCTCAGTCTCAGGGAAAGGCCCCTACACGTCTACGGAAACTCGCTCCATGGGAGGACCCAAGCGGTGCGATTGCAGTGGGGCCTATGACTGTAGGCTTGTTTTTAGCAGTGCAGTGTCAGTACAACATTAGACCAATAGAAACTCAGTCTCTGCAGGGTTTTAACCACACTGCAGTACCCAACACCAGCAGCTCCATGTGTGGCGGCCAGCACTCAATCTCTTAGGCTGCATGGCACCACCAGCTGCCAGATCTTCTTCCCAGGGACCGGTTCCTCCCACACACAGTACAACAGCCCCTCTCTGACGCAAACACTATCCCAGCCAGCTCACAGGGCCTTCGCCACTGGCCCACATGGATTTGTGTCAGCCCACCTGGGTTTCTTAGCTGAATTGAATGCTCACCAATGCACCAATGCAATCCAATGCTCACAAGATCAGTACACCTGCAGCAGAGCTTTCCTCTAGCTGCACATAGTGTCTACACTCCTCAGCTTCACAGGGATAGCATGAGAGTGCATCATTGCTACCATGGAGCCTGACAGGGCGGTGCTGGATGGTAAATTGGAAAACTTGGAGCACAGAGATCGACCTCACCAACTGGCCCTCTGGCTTTTTGAATTGCATAAGCCACATTAATGAAGCATGGTCAGTGCAAAGCCTCTTCCCAGCGAAACTCTGTACCTTTTGCTGGAAGTTGATGCTGTGGGGTGGCTGTGTGTGGGAAGCCCCGCACAAACCTGAAATAGTACAGTGGTAGCCCAAGGAAGCTCGAGAGCTTGCCCACATTGTGAGCTGTAGGCCATTTGTGCAGTACTTGCACTTTCTCTGGATCGGTCTCAAACCATTGCCACTGAAAACATGGACCAGAAAGGCCACTCAGCATTGTAACAACTTGCACTTGCCTGGGTATATCCACAAGTTTGCTGCTCTGACAGTGTGGAATACTTGCCCCACATTATGCAGCGTGTCTTCAAAGCTGGGCGTGAACTAGCATATCATCCAAGTAAACAAAGGGAATGTCAGCTAGCACTCTGGCACACATCCACTTGAGCCTCTGTAACTGTCCATAACTGCCCCTCCATAGGCTTCCTGCTATGTGTGTCAGCACTCCCACTGTCAGGAAGCATGCCAGGCCACAAAAGCGAAATGGTAAACCCAGTATCCAGTAATGCTTTAACCCACACTCCATTAAGCTGACAACAAGTCCATAAGCCATAGCAAGAATTAGCTCCATGCACAAGAGAAGAAGGCCTAGGGGGCTGCCGGTCCATCACTGGGCAGGCCTGCTGTCATTTTCCACTGGCTCATGGAAAATGTTGTGGGCAAAACACTTTATGTGTGGTGCTAGTCCAGCCTCCTTCACCACTACCTACATATACCTACATCTACCTATAGTGACATAGCTCTGGGTAGGCCTTGAAATCCACCCGTCTGTGGTTATCGCTAAACGGTGTCTCAGACTGAGGTGAATGAAAGCATGACGTATGACGTGATAGTGAGGGTGGACAGCCCTCTGCTGTTCATGCTATTACATACATGAGATGGCATTATAAACAGAGTGCATGTGATATTGTCAAACTTCACAATGCACATTGTTAAATTTTTGCATCACGATGCATCTTTACACCCCTACTAGCCACACTTATTTATATATGTATATACATATAATTTTCATATTATATTATTGTATTACAATATCTTACAAGTACATCAACATTCCTCTGCAATAAAACTGTTAATTTGTAGTTATGGTAGATGCTAACTTCATTTTGTTATATAGTACTCATACTGAGCAATGATTATAAAGTTGAATCTAACTACAGTATTCATACACCTTGAAATTCTCCACATTTTTCCACATTACACACACAAAAAGTGGGGGGATTTTATGTGATAGATCAACACAAAGTAGCAAGTAATTATGAGGTAAAAAGAAAATTATACATAGTGTTTTTAATAAAGTTTTTAATAAATAAAAATCAACTATTAGTCGTGTTCTCCACAAATCTGGCCTTTATGGAAGAATTCCATTTGCCACAAGCCATGTATGGGACACAGCATACATATGGAAGAAGGTTCTCTGCTCAGATGAGACTAAAGTTGAACTTTTTGACCCAAATGCAAAATGTGTCGCAGAAAACTAACACGCACATCACTCTGAACACACCATCTATCCCCACCGTGAAACATGGTGGTGGAAGCATCATGCTGTGGGGATGCATTTCTTCAGTGGGGACAGGGAAACTGGTCAGGGTTGATGGGAAGATGGATGCAGCTAAATACAAGGCAATCCTGGAGGAAAACCTGTTAGATGCTGCAAAAGACTTGAGACTGGGGTGATGGAACACCTTCCAGCAGGGTAATAACCCTAAACCTACAGCCAGAGCTACAATGAAATGGTTTAGTTCAAAGCTTATTCATGTCTTAGAATTGCTAGAAGTCCACACCTAAATCCCATTGAGAATCTGTGGCAAGACTTGAAAATTGCTGTTTGCAGATGCTCTCCATCCAATCTGACCGAGATTGAGCTTTTTTGCAAAGAAGAATAGGAACAAATTTCAGTTTTGTGCAAAAGATGTAGATGTGCAAAGCTAGTAGATATATACCCCAATTTATTCATTTATTAAAAATTTTGAAAATTATGCATCATTTTCTTTTCACTTCACAGTTACTTGCATTTATATTTACAGCATTTGGCAGACACCCTTATCTAGAGTGACTTACATTTATCTCATTTATACAGCTGAGCAGTTGAGGGCCTTGCTCAGGGGCCCAACAGTAGCAGCTTGGTGGTGATGGGGCTTGAACCCCCAACCTTCTATTCAGTAACCCAACTGAGCCACCCTTGCCCTGTTACTTGTTTGTTACTTGCTTGTTGGTCTCTCACATAAAATCCCAATAAAATAATGTGTAATGTGAAAAAATTTGGAAAAGTTCAAGGGATATGAATACTTTTTAAGGCACTATATCTATATACACCGATCAGCCATAACATTAAAACCACCTGCCTAATACTGTGTAGGTTCTTCTTGTGCCACCAAAACAGCACTGACCCACTGAGGCATGGACTCCACAAGACCTCTAAAGGTGTGCTGTAGTATCTGGCACCAAGACACCAGGTCCTTTAAGTCTTGTAAATTCCAAGGTGGAGCCTCCATGGATTGGATTTGTTTGTCCTGTACATTCCACACATGTTTGATTGGATTCAGATCTGGGAAATTTGGAAGCAAAGTCAACACCTTGAACCATTTGTCATGTCCCTCAAACCTTTCCTGAACAATTTAGCAGTGTTATCCTGCTGAAAGAAGCCACTGCCATTAGAGAATACCACTGCCATGAAGGGTGTACTTGGTCTGAAGCAATGTTAAGTAGGTGGCAATTGTCAAATTAACATTCACATGAATGTCAGGACCCAAGGTTTCCCAGCAGAACATTTACCAGAGCATTAACTTTTTCAGCAATCTGTGCTAAAGTAGCTCTTCTGTGGGATCAGAAGAGAAGGGCTAGTCTTCACTTGCTGTGCACCTCAGTGTGCCTTGGCTGCCCATGACCCTGTCAATGGTTCCCTGGTTGCCCTTTCTTGGACTGTTTTTGGTGGGTACTAACTACTGTATACCAGGAAAACCCCAAAAGACTTGTTGTTTTGGAGATGCTCTGACCCAACTGATAGATAGATAGATCACTTTATTAATGCTCTGGTAAATGTTTTGCTGGGAAACCTTGGGTCCTGACATTCATGTGAATGTTAATTTGACAATTGCCACCTACTTAACTGTATAAGTAAAATATCCCACTTTTTGATAGATGTCATTTTAACAAGACAATCAGTGTTATTCACTTCACCTGCCAATGTTTTTAATATTATGGCTGATCGGCGTATCTATGGTCATATTCAGTACTATCATACAATGTAGCATGATAATGGATTAACTGGAAATAATATATCTTGTAAAAAAACAATATTTACAATTAGCTAAACCTTAACTTAGGCACTTATTTTAGCTACTGCAATCAGTGCTAGGCTAAACTGGTATAAGCAATGTAAATATAGATTGCTGATTTTGTATGAGTCTTTGCTAACTCCAACAATTTGAAACATTTTACTGAAGTAGGGCCAGGGCACCAACCCTCAAGTTTGACACTGCAGTGGAGTGGATCCAAATCAGGCACATGAATAGCTATAGCATTAACTATGTTATAAAGTAAGAGAAGGTCACCACAAATGGTAAATTGCTACAATAATTGACAGTTTTTTTCTGATTTAATTATTTTCTATGCTTATGCAAGGTAATTGGCTTTTTCACCAGGCAAATATTATTCACGTCTGGCTTGAAAACTCTTGTCTGTCTATTTCATGCTTTCATTAAAAAGTAAAACTCTCAGTTTTTAAAAGATACATTTATTTATTTATATTTGTGGAAACAGCTGAGAACATTATAAATTATTGCAGGTGGGTGGAAACAGAAATAACTGCTGAATTATTGTCTGGACTGGAAAAAAAAAACCCAACATGTGGGTTAGGCTATGTTGTTGGATACTATTCATGCATAGCATCATGGACTCACCAGACATTCAGATTTTTAAGGTGATCACATCGACTCCTCTGACAGAAGAAAGAACCCTGATGATTATCATTTCAGCTATAAGATGTGAAAACAATGACTGCAGACAGTCAAGGAATAGCAAACTGCAACCATTCTTTTATAGTATAACATGCTTAAAATACATTCAGTTGAATCTGATGAGACATTTTTCATGATAGTTATACTCTGCGACAATACATGGTATTTCTCAAATATTAATTCGAGACTTACAAGTGCAGTATTTAGCTGGATTATCATTGTGGTCCATCAACGATTTTTGTGCTTTTTCACCTTCACCTTACTACACTAATATTGTAATTGCCTAAAGATCCAGCAGATGGCAGAATGGCTATGGTCACATATCTGGCAACATAAACTTGGACAGATGCCAGTATGAATACACATAACTATACATCTATTGCATAAACACAATGACTCAAGTAAATTATTCTGTTAATTAGCCACAAATTGTGTTGAAGCATTTTTTATTTGAACAATTTCAAGTTCCCTCCCTATTTTCAACAGTGTGAGTAACATAGGAAGCAACGATAGATATTTCTCTAGATGTATATCTTTTGCTTCTATTACACTGTCAGTGGCAGCTAGTTTAAAAGAATGTTCATATTACATTATAGTGTGTGCCAGTTAAAGGATATCAATACTTACACCACTATGAGCTATTGGAAACGAAACTGAACTGAGGTTGGGGTGGGGTGTGTGTGTGTGTTGGGGGGATTATATCTGCATATCTGCACATGGAACTATTAAAATCAATTTGGCAAATGCCATTAGAATCAGTCAGCTATAAGCCTCAACTTCCCAGTCACCCTGTTCTTATTTCCACAGCAGAGATCAAACTGCAATGCTAATAAGTGTATTGATTTCATTTAGAGAAATGAATAAGCTGGAGGATACAAAACAGATGGGCTCTTTATGGATGCCTTCTAATTATTTCATTAGGTTTTGGTGAGGTTTCATTATGGATAGTGGACCTTTTCTTTTTGCTTTTTCCTCCTTCTGTTCTTAATCAGGAATATTGATTTTTGTGAATGAGATATTTTAATTTCATGAAACAGGCATGCGTAGCTGTTCCCTGTCACAGCCCAACAACCCATCAGTGAATGCAGACCAGAAAAGAGGATGATGGGAATGCAATGGGTAATGACAGAATAAGAAAATAGTAGACAGCTAGAGAGACAGAGTGACTTGAGCAGGACAGTGACAGACAAACAAGAGTGAGACAGAGAGAAAATAATAGTCTGGCAAAAAGTACACATACCCACACACCCCCACACACACACAAAATCTACCCAGAAAGTAATGAGAATGAAATTCTCACGCATGGGGATGATGGTCCAAGATCAGTTAGAGTGGATAGGACCATTCTAGCCTTCACAGTGCCCAGACATTTGATTTTGTGAAACCATGCTGAAGTTTCTCATCACTAAAACAATGCAAGAGAGTTTGGAGCAACAGTATGTGATCAAATTCTGTGTGAAAATTGGTAAAAGTGCATCAGAAATTCAGGAACTCAGGAACTTTAGCTTGTATAGATGTGTATCGCTGTACAGTCATTTATTAATTACTGGAGAAAACATGGAGAAAACTGCTAAGCTGACACCAACATCAGAATTATTCATAGTATTCAAAGTAAAGTTTTTGAAAGTTGGATTCCTCTAGAACAGAAAGTGGATGTATAATAGAATGGGGTGTGATGGGCAGTAAGTGGGTTCCCAAAATTAAGCCACAGATTAACTTTTTTTTTTTTATATATATATATATAAATTAGCTAGCTACACTAAAACCTGTTTCACATATGCACTGCCACTCTGAATATTACATGGAAGTTGGGGGAATCAGGGTGTTGCTAAGCCCCTAAGAATTTGTGGAACTGAATATAATTGTTAAATTGCTATTTGACAAGTCATATAACCATGCATTACAGCTGCTTGGTTAAAAATCTTAATTTCAATTGTTAAAGCATGTAATAAGGCAGCACTGATCAATAAATTTGAGTTTAATGTGAGATTATTATTTTTAATATTAACGAACACTACAAACCCACATAAAGCACTATTTAACCCATTAAAAGTAGCAGCAATACTGTATATGAAACATTATAAACAAAATTATATTTAAATAACTAAATTAATACAAATCAGTCAAATACCAATTGAAATGCATATTTTAAAATTTCAAAGGAAAATACTTCATGCTAATACAGTGCATCATATTTAAGACTGTTTTAATGCCAGAACCTTTCATTTGAATAGCTTATAAAATGTTGGGGCTTTTTTGTAAAGAAAAAAAAAGAAGAAATGGTGTATATGCTGTGGTTCATCTCCTCAGTACTGGTCAATTAACAATCAGTTAAAAAAGTTAAAAACAATAAAAACAATACACTTACCCAAAAAGTGGGAGTGTCCCTACACTAGATCATGAATGACAAATGCAGGTATACCCAAGCCCTCCTGGAATCCATTCAAATTGCATTGAAGTGTCTGCAGTTTAAAGAAAATGCCTTAAAATTTGACAGTATCTGAGAGTGACCTGGAACAATTTTTAACCAGACTGAAATCACCCCAAAAGGGCCAGTACTCCACAGAACATGACTTGGTACTGATTGGATTGTGATATTCAGATATGGTAGAATTTGGTACAAAAATCTCCTCCCTTTCCCCCTTTGGTGATGAATTGCCTGATCAACCTAATGAACAGTCATCTCCTGTCCACAACAGTTGTATATGAAAGAATGCAAATGTCTGAATCAGTTGTACAGGACATTAAACTGACTTTATCAGTACAATGTCTGTGTAATGTTCAGCTCAGAATAGCATGCATATGGATGTGTTGAACTGCTAGTAAGAACAGCTAGCTAATGAGCATGATGATAATGTTTCTCCTATGTGACTTGTACAAAACTGGAAGAAAACAAACATGTGAGGTAAGGAAGATGGGTCATGAAATGAAAACTCCAATGAAAAAGTCTTAGTGGAAAGATGATGCAATTTAGGAACTTCTTTCTATAAGGTCTGATGCCGAAAGCATCAGATATATTCAAAGAATTGCAAGAGACACTGTTTCTTGCTGTTTATGACAAAATTACCACAGGGATTTCTGCAGTGTACTTTTTGCATCATGCTATGCCTCCAGCATGCTCTACACAGGCACCACTTTCTGCATAAACGTAACAGAGAATTTCCAGTAGGTGAGAACACATCCTAAAACATCTGTGTGGACATGTGTGGAAGGGTAACTCTGCCCAATGTCCAGACCTGATTCCAACATTGTCCAGAGTTCAGATGAGAAAAAGGCTTAAGAAAAAAGTGAGGCTAACAAAACTGAAGCCTGTACTGACATTGTATTCAAATACATATACTTTAATATGGAATTGGTCACCCTTTTGCAGCTATAACACCTTCCACTCTTCTGAGAAGGCTTTCTTGAGAAGATTTTGGAATGTGTCTGTGGGAATTTTTGCCAATTCATCCAGATGAGTATGTGTGAGGTCAGACACTGATGTAGGACAAGAGGGCCTGGCTCACAAATCTCCATTCTACTTCATCCCAAAGGTGTTCATTGGGGTTGGGATCAGGGCTATGTGCACACCAGTCAAGTTCTCCCACACCAAACTCACCCAACTATGCCTTTATGAACCTTGATTTGTGCACTTGATTTGTGATTGTGCATTTGTGCACAGTCATGCAGAAACCTAAAAGGGCCTTCATAAAACTGTTCCCACACAGTTGGAGGCATATAATTGTCCAAAATGTCTTAAGATTTCCCTTCACTGAAACTAAGGGACCCATCCCAACACCAGAGAAACAACCTCATAGCATTATCCCACCTCCACCAAGCTTTACAGCTACCACAATGCAGTCAGGCAGATAACATTCTCCTGGCATTAGCCAAACCCAGACTCATCCATAAGAATTCCAAATAGAGAAGCTTATTGAACTAGCAGTGCACTGGTGACTATTATGCACTATGAACATCAGCACTCCTGCTGTGTAACTTCACATGGCCTGTCAGTTCATGGTTCATGAGTTCATGAGTTGCTGTGGTTCCACTTCTAAGTTTCAATAATACCACTCACAGTTGATTGTGGAATATTTAGGAGGGAAGAAATTTAATGAACTGACTTGTTGCAATATTAACATCTTATTACATTATCACTGAGCTCTTTAGGATGACCCATTCTTTCACAAATATTGTAAAGGCAGATTGCATGGCTAGGTACTTGATTTTATACACCTGTGGCAAAGGACAGAGAATCAATAATGAATGATTAGGAGGTGTATCTAAAAACATTTTTCAATATAGTGTACTTTGTCAAACTGAGGTAAAGCAACTGTGATATTTTCTTTTGTGCAGCTAATTTACTGAAATGCATTATGCATGTACAGCAGCCCATAACAGATTTAGGACACTGATGCTTGCTAACAAAGGCAGCACCTGTCTAGCTTAAAGCACGTATCACTCCCTGCTTTGTACCACTCTCCCTCCAAGCCTATAATATGACTTGAATTGACAGAATCATAGGATTTCCATATATACTAGATTGTAAAGTAAAAGGAGAAGACTCAATACTAGTGGTTTGCTATAGATATGGCAAAATGATAGCAACCTTTGCATAAGCTTTGGAGTCCCTGAAACTTCATACACACCAATTTCATGGCCAAAAAAAAAACATAAATGAGTGAAATGAAAGAAATGTATTCAGCAGGGCAGGTTCTAGAGGCAAATTGCTTAGTGAATACTAAAGCTGCAATTTCCAACTCTGTGTGTGCAGCACATTGCCCTATTGATTAATCACATGGACAGATGGGCAGAAATTGCACCAATTTGAACATTAGGGGAGAGACAGCTCCAAACCTGCTTTCATTAAAACCAGCATGGCTTTGGGGCAAGTAAGGAAAGGTAATAATGAGGGAGGGTACATGCAATATAGAAAGAAAGGAAGGGTTAGACAAGAGAAAAAGAAAGAAAGGACAGAAACAATAGGAGAAATTGTGCTAGGAGAGTAAGTGGTGCTGCCGCAGGCAACGCTAGAAGGAGGCACAAAATGATGCTCCTGAGGTGCTCTGTGTTCTCCTCACTAACCACTAGCTCCTAATTACCCAATTATTATCCTTGTTCCATTAACTTTACCATTCCACCTCCATCTCTTAGGGTGTTAATGCTTTACAGAACAGGAAGTCGGAGACAGAGAAAAGCAAAGCGGTGAATCAAATGGAATTTGCATTTTGAAAAGGGATGGAGGGTAAGTGGAACAGTAATTGGTGAGACAAAAGGGGAAAAGGTTAGAGAGGCCCTGGAGAGGGAGGAAGGTAAGCTATGATAGCTCAGAGCACTTCTGTCTTCTATTCCCCTCTTTCAAAATAGGAAACAGAAGGAGTAGAATGATGCCACAGGGAATAAAGATTGCTGAAGATAGTTCTTAATGACATTGGCTGTATATTTGGGGTTGTTGTCCTGCTGCAGAATAAATTTGGGACCAATCATATGTCATGTATCATACAGTAAGTATCTCCAGAAATGCAGCCCCAAACCTGTAAGGAACCTCCACCATGCTTCACTGTTGCCTGCAGACAGTCATTATTGTACCGCTCTCCATCCCTTCAGCAGGCAACTGCCTTCTGCTAGAGGCAAATATTTAAAATTTAGACTCATCAGTCCAGAGCTCCATTTTTCTGCAGCCCAGTTCTTATGTTATTGTACATAGTTGAGTCGCTTGGCCTCATTTCCATGTCGGAGGTATGGCTTTTTGGCTGAACTCGTCCATGAAGACCACTTCTGGCCAGACTTCTCTGGATAGTTGATGGGTGTACCTGGGTCCTACTGGTTTCTGCCAGTTGGCATGTCCCCCCACTTTTGACGTGGCCCATTCATAGGGTCAGTGTCGAGTTTCCACGTTCTCCCTGTGTCTGCTTGGGTTTACTCCCACAGTCCAAAAACATGAAGTCAGGTAAATTGGAGATACTAAATTGCCCTTAGGAGTGAGTGTGTGAATGTGGCTGTCTGTGTGCCTGCCCCGTGATGGACTGGTAACCTGTCCAGGATCTCTTCCTGCCCTTTGCCCAGTGAGTACTGGGATAGGCTCCAGCACCCACTCTGATAAGTGATCAAAATCACTTAAGAAAGAATATTTTCATATTTATAAAAAGAGCATTTCAACAGATGTGCCTGAGTCAAAGACCAGAAATGTGACCCCACTATCTCTGGTTTCCATTTTTTATGCTTTTGCAAATGTGCCATTTTCCACACCCTGTTCACCAAAAGCATGCTACTTTATTAGAAATAATGTGACTTAATTAACAAAGAATTAACAAATTATAGAATTAAAGAATTAACTAATGATAGAACCAGGGGAGAAGACTAAAGACAAATGGGAGACTAGGAAGGGTGGTCACACACAAACATACACTGATCAGTTATAACATCAAAACCACCTGACTAATATTGTTTAAGTCCTTTTTTAACTGCTAAGCTGACACCAACATCAGAATTATTCATAGTGATGTGCAGTAAGTAGGTTCTCTAAATTAAGCCACAGATTAACTACTTTTTTTTTTTATAAAGTTGCTAGCTACACTAAAACCTGTTTCACATATGCACTGCCACCCTGAACATTACGTGGGAGTTGGGGGGGATCAGGAGGTTGCTAAGCCACCTGAAAATCAAGCAGTGAATTTGTGGAACTGAATATAATTTTTAAATTGCTATTTGACAAGCGATATAACCATGCATTACAGCTGCTTGGTTAAAAATCTTAATTTCAATTGTTAAAGCATGTAATAAGGCAGCACTGATCAATAAATTTGAGTTTAATGTGAGATTATTATTTTTAATATTAATAAACACCACAAAACCCACATAAATCACTATTTAACCCATTAAAAGTAGCAGCAATACTGTATATGAAACATTATAAACAAAATTATAATTTTGTTTATTATATTTAATAAACAAAATGTATATTATATTTAAATAACTAAATTAACTTCATACCCCTATGATGGATTGGCGCCCTGTCTAGGGTTGTTCCTGCCTTGCGCCCTATGCTGCCGGCTAGGCACCGACTCTCC
>JAOVYV010000008.1:4928540-4940399 GCA_025674545.1 Hassar affinis
ATATGAATTATATTATGAATGAACTAGTTTTGATGCCTTCAGTGAGAATCTACTATGTAAATAGTCATGAAAATAAATAAAACGCATTGAATGAGAAGGTGTGCCCAAAATTTTGGCCTGTACTGTATATTTCAATTATTCTACTTGCATTTTCATTTCAGTGTATAATTTAAGATATTGAAATTATATTTTTGTAAATAATTCTAACCCCCCTTTTTAATTTTTTTTCTACCTTAGTGTTAATATGCATACACTGCTAGTTGTACCTGGTATGAACATGTATGTTACTTGGTGACTTGACTTTGACACCTGAAAAACAACCCCACACCATAATCCCCCCTCCACCAAACTTTACACTTGGCACAAGGCAGACAGACAAGTGCCATTCTCCTGGCAACCACCAAACTGATTGCCAGATGGAGAAGCATAATTTGTCACACCAGAGAACTTGTCTCCACTGCTCTAGAGTCCAGTGGTGGCGTGCTTTACACCACTGCATCTGACACTTTGCAAATTTGAAAATTTGCCACCTCTGCACACTATGCACCTCAGCATCCGCAGAACTTGCTCTGTCATTTTACGTGGCCTACCATTTTGTGGCTGAGTTGCTTTCATTCCCAATCTCTTCCACTTTGTTATAATACCACTGACAGTTGACTGTGGAATATTTAGTAGCAAGGAAATTTCACAACTGGACTTGTTGCACAGGGGCATCCTATCACGGTACCATACTGGAATTCACTGAGCTCCTGAGAGCGACACATTCTTTCACAAATGTTTGTAAAAGCAGGCTGCATGCTTGAAGGTGCTTGATTTTATACAACTGTGGCCATGGAAGTGATAGGAACAACTGAATTCAATTTGGATGGGTGAGTGAATACTTTTGGCAATATAGTGTAGCTATATAGAGCACACAAGAGAGAGAGAGAGAGAGAGAGAGAGAGAGAAATCTTCAGTAAATGGTTGTATGGTCCAGCTGTCAGTTCTTGATGACTTCTGTGATGAATACTCCCTCTCCTGGGTCCAGAGCCTCTGACAGGTTAAACTCTGCAATAGTCCATAGTCCATAACTCAATGTCCTCTCTACAACAAGCCTCCAAACAGCACAAACTCTTGTGTGTGTGTATTTGTGTATCCCATGTTTTTATATCTCTGTGGGGACCAAATGTCCTCATATGGATAGGAATATCCAATATAAATTTGACCTTGTGAGGACAAAGGAAAGTGAATTTTTGTTGTAGTTTTTAACAAAAAATAAATAAATAACAGCCAAAAAGTTGCCTTTATAAGTTTGGAGTTAGGCTGTAGGTTAGGGTTTGCATTAATTATCTGAAATAATAATTATATCAGTGGGAAGTCCTCACAAGTATAATAATACAAGTGTGTGTGTTCTATAGCAGGCAGTTATCAATATGTACATTCCCCAGTTAAGAATTCATCTCCAAACACTGGTATATGAAAAGCTGCATTTCACCTCTATGTCAAACTGTCAAGTTCAGCCACCTGCTGCTCTACTAAACAGGATGCTCTGAGCTCTGTAATAGTTTTTGTAATTGCAATTTTCTCGCCATTAAAGATCTTAGCAAAACATGCATACTGTCCAAAAAATAATTACATTTTAAAATTAGCATGTTAAGATACTAACAAACGTAATAGCAAATTTTTATATTTTTTCACAAGTCTAATTTGCAGTTTTGATGATTTTGACAATTGTTCCTGTTTTCTGCTAAGAGTAGGCAATAAAACCCATGGCTCTAAAGAATCAAAATACATCTTTTTCTAAATGACAGAACAGTTGATAGAACAGTTTAACATATTCTCTTAAAGAGACAGTTCAAAAAGAAAAAAAATTAAAGACTAACATCATGATATATGAACAAAGATGGCAAGCACTGAAATAAACACCATGTCAAAGCCTGGTATATTATCAAAATATCACTACATGAAAAGGCCTATGTTATGAACTGAATGGGAACAGAGTTGGAGGAGACACAGATGCAGAACCAAAGTCCAATTTTTATTTAAACAGATGCAAGAACTGGAATGAACTGTGATATGAGGCTGAAGGAATGCATGCAGGCAGGGAAGGTAACTAGGAGAGGTGTCGCTGTGCTGGGAGGTCCCTGGAAACGTGACGGGACGCAGGGCGTCGGCAGGAGGAGCGGGTGTAGCGAGGAATCTGCTGGGAGAGAGAGCACAGGACACAGACCAGCCCAAAATAACAAAGAACTTGGATGAGCGTATGGAAAAGAGGAAGGAGAGAGGATAGGAGCAGCTGTCCGGAAGAGAGGAGGAGATCGGACGGGGAAGGAAGGATGGAGGCCGAAGTGGAAGGGCTTTGGAGACAGAAAGCGGGGAAGTGAGGAAGTGAAAACTGGCGGGCCCGGGTGCACGAGAGTGAAGAGAGAGAGAGAGAGAGATGCAGCGAAAGAGAAGGAGAGAGAGAGGGGTCCGGGACACCGAGGGTTAGTGAGAGAAGAGTGCCTAGATACAGATGAAGGTGAGGTTAGTAGGCTATATACAAAGTGAGCGTAGGGGAACATGAATGCGCTAGCGCTCTGGCTGGAGCACTGGCACTGCTACCAAATGCAACCAGCCGGAGTTTTAGGGTGACGGTGACCTCATTAATAATTCTGCTAATGGGGAATGGGCCAATAAAACGGGCATTAAGTTTGCGGTTCCCCTTGAGTCGCAGGTCACAGGTTGAGAGCCACACTTTATCGCCAACGGAGTACTTGGGGCCCTTGGATCGGTGTCGATTGGCGTTAGCTTTGGCTTTTTTGTTAGAGTCCGTGATACGCCAGTGGACTGTAGCCCAGATCTCCTCACTCCGATGGAACCATTCGTCCACAGCAGGGGCATTAGACGGGTTAGGGAGCAAAGGGGGGTTGGAAGCCCAGAAAGCACTCAAAGGGGGTGATGCCTGTGGCGCTGCTTACGAGGGAATTTTGTGCGATTTCAGCCCAAGGGAGATATGTGGCCCAATCGTGTTGGTTCTTCTGGCAGTATGTCCTTAAGAACCTGCCGAGCTCCTGATTAGTCTGTTCACATTGGCCATTGGATTCGGGGTGGTATCCCGAGGTCAGGATAATAGAGGCTCCCAATTTCTTAACAAACGCTTCCCAGACAGCGGAGGTGAACTTGGCACCACGATTGGAAACGATGTCTTCAGGGAGGCCGTAGTGACGGAAGAGCACATGGAATAACAATTCAGCCGTTTGGAAGGTGGAAGGAGCTTGCCGGCGGGAAGTCTCCATGGAGTCTTGGAGGCGGCGCAGGTGGCGCATGAGGCAATAATGTCGTTGGTGTCCTTCCTAAGGGTGGGCCACCAGTACTTGCTCCTAAGTTTCTCCGCGGTCCTTTTCTCCCCTGGGTGACCAGCAGCGGGTTTAGTATGAACCGACATGATGAGTTCTTTGGTAAATAGGTCCGGTACGAAAATCCTCCCCTGCGGGATTTGCAGTTCTCTGGGAGGAGGATTGCTGGCATTGGCGTTAAAGATCCACTCATCAATCTCCCAGGAGAGGGCGTGGCAGAACACTTGCGGAGGAAGGACGCTCTTGACCGGAAGGGCAGTCTCATTGAGGGAATCGAAGATCCGAGAGAGTGTGTCGGCCTTGACGTTATCCTTTCCCGGTCTGTAGGTAACCAGGAAGTCAAAGCGGTTAAAAAAGAGCGACCAGCGTGCCTGTCTGGCGTTAAGTCTGCAGGCCCCCTTCAAATATTCCAAGTTGCGATGGTCTGTGACTACCAGTACTGGGAACTTGGCCCCCATAAGCCAATGCCTCCACTCCTCGAAGGCTACTTTAATAGTGAGGAGTTCCCTGTCACCCACGTGGTAATTCCGTTCAGCAGGTGAGAGCTTGCGTGACAGATAGGCAATAGGGTGCAGCCTGGGTGGAGTGCCCTGACGTTGCGACAGCACGGCTCCAACTCCAACTGAGGAGGTGTCGACTTCAACTTGGAACTGAAGGTCCGGGTCCAGGTGAGCCAGGATGGGAGCTGTGGTGAATGCCTTCTTGAGCTTCCGAAAAGCGTGATCAGCTTTGTCGTTCCATTCCAGACGCTTGGGTTTGCCCTTGAGGAGATTAGTGGGAGGCAGGGCCGTCTGGCTGAATGACCGAATGAAACGCCGGAAGAAGTTGGCGAAGCCCAGGAAGCTCTGAAGCTCCTTTACGGTGCGGGGGGTGCTCCACTTCAAGATGGCGTCCACCTTAGCGGGGTCCATCTCGACCCCTTGAGCAGTGATGATGTATCCGAGGAAGGCGATGCTCTCCAGATTAAACTCGCATTTTTCCGCCTTAATATAGAGGCCATTTTGCATGAGGGTTCTGATGACCCTTATAGTGTTCGAGACATGAGTGTTGAGGTCAGGGGAATAAATCAGAATGTCGTCAAGTTAGACGATGGCACAGGTTCCCAGGAATTCCCGGAGGATGTCATTAACCAGGATCTGGAACACTGCCGGGGCGTTAGTGAGACCAAACGGCATGACCAGATATTCATAGTGGCCGGTGGTGGTACTGAACTCCGTCTTCCATTCGTCCCCCTTTTTGATCCGGACCAAATTGTAGGCGGTAAACCTCTTACTGATCTTGTTGAGCTCTCTGTAGTCTATGCAAGGTCTCAGAGAGCCGTCTTTTTTAGGAACGAAAAAGAAACTGGAACTGGCTGGGGACTTGGAAGGACGGATGAACCTATTCTGGAGAGCTTCCTGGATGTATTCTTGCATAGCTTTTGTTTCTTTGAGCGAGAGAGGGTACGGCGTGGCCCGGGGTAGCCGTGCGCCGGGTAGGAGCTCAATGGCGCAATCGTAATCGCGATTCGGAGGGAGTTGATTGGCTTTATGTTTGCTGAAGGCCTTGGCGAGGTCACGGAAAATAGCCGGGATGTTAGTAGGTAAAGCGTCTTCCTGCTTGGAGGCAGCGGCCAACAGCATACCCCTGGTGGGTAACTTGATGCAGGATTGGAAACAGTGTTGGGACCAGGACACGATATTGAAGGGTTGCCACGAAATCCGGGGGTTATGAGCCTGCAGCCATAAAATTATGGGAGTAGAGCGAGTGGTGGTGAAGAAGAAACTGCTGTGTTCGCTGTGTACCAGACCCACGTGGATGGAGATGGGCACAGTGCGGCGGGTAATACCACCATATCCCAGGGGTTTACCATCAGCCCCTGTGATGCGATGAGGTTTGAACATGAGGGTGGTAGAGATGTTGTGCCTCTTGATGAAAAATCGGCGTCAATGAAGTCACCCTCGGTGCCAGAATCTACAAGGGCTGAGAGAAACAGGTCTGAGTTGGGTAGGACCACACGCACGGTTAATTTGGCCGAGTCTTTGGAGATGGGAGAGTTGGAACTCACCTGACTGCGCACAGACTTGTTCTGGACCTTACTGGGGCGATGGGAAGGCCTGATGGAACATGGAACATCTGGTGATCCTTAGCACCACAGCAGAGACAGAGGTTGTTAAGGATGCGCTCACGGCGTTCCCGAGCCGATATGCGGGATCGTCCCAACTCCATGGGGACCGTGGTAGCCTTGGCGGTCTCGGCTGTCGGGATGTCTTGACGGCTGTTATGGCTCCAGGTGGTGCAATGGTGATCGAGCTCTATGGTAAGTTCAATGAGTTGCTCTAGATTGAGACGAAGAGCACGGCCTACCAGTTCCTTCTGGAGTTTAGGCGAGAGTCCAGCCTTGTACTGGGACAGGAGAGCAGGCTCGTTCCATCCACTGGAGGCCACCAGGGTGCGAAACTTGAGAGAGTATTCGGCGGCAGACAGACGCCCCTGTTGGAGACATTGCAGCTCACCGCCCGCGGTGAGACCCTGTCGCGGGTGATGGTAGGTGCTACGGAAGGCCTGGGTAAAGGCGGAGAGAGACTGGACCTCAGGACCCTTGGCATTCCAGACAGCAGTAGCCCAGGAAGACATGTCGCCTGACAGACGAGAGATGAGGAGGGCGATGGCATTGCGCTCTGTCGTCTTGGGCCTGCTGGTGAGGAAGAGAGAGAATTTGAGCAGGAAATCCTCACATTGCTCTGGGTTACCTGAGTAACGTTCAGGCTCAGTGATAGGGATGAGGGTATCCGGAGCGGCAGCAGGCAGAGGTTGAGGTGCAGGAACGTCCGCGGAGAGACTCAGGACTTGCTGAGTGAGTGCGGTGAGAAGTTGTCCCTGTGCCTCAGACTGTTGCAGTAGCCTCCGGAAAACTTGTTCCGCCGTCTCCATGTGGGCGAAGTATTCTGTTAAGAACTGAATGGGAACAGAGTTGGAGGAGATGCAGATGCAGAACCAAAGTCCAATTTTTATTAAAACAGATGCAAGAACTGGAATGAAGTGTGATACGAGGCTGAAGGAATGCAAGCAGGCAGTGAAGGTAACAAGGAGAGGTGTCGCTGTGCTGGGAGGTCCCTGGAAATGTGACGGGAGGCAGGGTGTCGGCAGGAGGAGCGGGTGTAGCGAGGAATCTGCTGGGAGAGAGAGCACAGGACACAGACCAGCCCAAAATAACAAAGAACTTGGATGAGCGTATGGAAAAGAGGAAGGAGAGAGGATAGGAGCAGCCGTCCGGAAGAGAGGAGGAGATCGGACGGGGAAGGAAGGATGGAGGCCGAAGTGGAAGGGCTTCGGAGACAGACAGTGGGGAAGTGAGGAAGTGAAAACTGGCTAAGCGGGCCCAGGTGAGCGAGAGTGAAGAGAGAGAGAGAGAGAGAGATGCAGCGAAAGTGAAGGAGAGAGAGAGGGGTCCGGGACACCGAGGGTTAGTGAGAGAAGAGTGCCTAGATACAGATGAAGGTGAGGTTAGTAGGCTATATACAATGCGAGGGTAGGGGAACATGAACCAGCGAGCGCGCTGGCTGGAGCACTGGCGCTGCTACCAAATGCAACCAGCCGACCGACTCGACGCACTGCAAAGAAAAATAGGGAAGCTCCTAAACAAGAAACGGAAAAGGCCTAAGCTAATAAAACAAAAACACAAATGGAGCACAATACCAAAATGGGAAACAGGAAGCCACACACGCACACACACAAGCAAGCGGGGGACGCAAGCACACAGCACATGCACAAACAAAGGCAGACACGCACTCACCAAACTAAAGAGGAAAACAGTCACACGGGAAAGAGACTCACTTACGCAAAGGACGAGGGAAAAAGCTGACGAACAAGGCTATTTCTAGAGATGAGGAAACACGCTCAGATATGGCAGGCTGGCAAACCAATACTTCGCAAATCCAGTTCGAAAGAGAAGACCTAGAAATAGACAACGGAACCGGAAGTAGGGACAGCCAGACCCAGTGAGGAGAGAGAAAGGGATTAGAAGGTGGGACTAGAGGAATGCGGAAGGGAAGTGGGTGTGGCAGTTCCTAACAGCCTAGTTATAATTATCACATTATACACTGTGACCATATTCAGTATGTCATCTACGCTTTATTATTTTGACCTTCACCATTTAGAAGCTTATAAAAAATACTTCCTGTTCAAGTACATCTTATTAATTTGCATTTTTTTTATATCATGAACCATAACAATTTAAGGCAGCCATAAGATATTCAATTGAGGTCATGAAATTGTAATGTGTGCATGCGAAGTAGACTACGGGTGACAACTTGTTTGTCACACCTCCTGAGGCTAGACTAGAAGTTCCCAATACTGGTCCTAAAGTGCCCCCTGTCCTGTACATTTTAGTGTTATCTCTGCTCCCAGCACACCTAATTCAATTAAGATGGGTGTGTTAGATTAGAGAAAACACTAAAATGTGCAGGGAAGGTGGTACTCCATTATGAATATTGTTAATCTGTGCCCTACACCAACAATGGGCATATTTCCAGCAACATAAAAGATAATATGCTTTTGTTCTATGTTAGTTTCCTTTTAAAAGATTTATGTAGCTCTATTGTGCCACTGAATGCTAATCCACTGAAAGTGCCCAACAGTCAAATCCAGCAGGAATTCACTCATGACATAACAGTGTGAGAGGTGACATGGCAGAACTAAGGGTAAGGGCAAAATTTCTGTGAGCTTCTCCTTTATCTAGGATGGTCAATATTTCATCCCATGACAGCTGTTATTATTATATCATCACAGTCCTAGCCATATGGGTGGCACTCTAGCTCTGTCTTCAAAACACATATTTGAGAGGTCTATTACTCCTGTACAATTCATGCAGAATTAATAAAGCATATCTCACTATCCAACCATCCATCCATCTATTATCTTAACTGCTTATTCCTGTTCAGGGTCACGGGAGAGCCGGTGCCTAGCCGGCAGCTTAGGGCGCAAGGCCATATCTTACTAATTTGATTTAAACCATTTTTGCAGTATTATAAGTAGAACATCATGGATACAATCAGATGTTCTACAAAGCTATTATATTCCTTTCTACACTGTTGCTTCATGGCATTATCCAAAATAATATATGCTGTTGTTTCCTTTTTTCCCCGATTTTCTCCCCTAATTTGGTCACCTCCAATTCCCACCTATCAAGATTTCTCACATATCACATGACAGCTACCAGTCAGGGAGGGTTAAGGCTATCACATGGTTCCTCCAACACACATGATGCCAGTCCCCATAACTTTTTGAGATGCTGTTCATGCAACATCACTACGTGGTGTAACACACTCGGAGGAAAGCACTCCCAGCCACCTTCTGTATGCATGAGCTCACAGACACCCATGGCTGGCTAGTGCCACTGATATGAGATATGATTGATATGAGAGAGAATGCATTCTACCCTCCCACCCTGAGAACACAGCAGATTTTGCTCTCTGAACTCCCATGTTATGGCATCATCTGGATTCAAACTCTCAATCTCCAGATAATCAGGTGATCTTTTTCTGTTGCACCACTTAGATTTAGGGTTGCATTGCATTGATGGGCAGACACGAGGGGCTTTTTGCAACCATATTCACCTGATTGGGTCTCATGAGTCATGATGTTCCTTGTTCACTGATGCATGATATTCTTGTCTTGTGACCATTTTCTGGAAATGGTGAATGGTGAATGCAACATAGACAATAAATTACAAGTAATGCTGACATTGCTAGCAGCTTTTTTGCAGTTAAAGTCTGCCTTTTGTAATGCCTACAACTGCCTACCTGTGCAGGAGGCAAGGTATTATTCAAGCAATCTGTGACAATTCCTGTGTCCAACATCGTCCTGTTTACACCAGCATGCAGATGATGAATCATCATGTGATATGCGTTTTCAGGCATGTTAGTATGAACAAAGATTATTTCTGATATGGATCCAAAATGATCATCTGGATAGACACTGTTTTTGTTTTAAAATGCTGCTTTATAATGGAAAGATAGTAGTGTGGACTTAGCCTCTGATATCCCTTGACTATCTGATATACCATGAAGACTGATATGCTTGACTGGTATACAGACCTGCCTAATAGAGATAAGAATCTTAGTTAAACATTCAAAATATGGATATTTTTAAGACACACGCAGGATAGAAGTTATTGATATACATACAAAGGCATATAACTTAGACCTGACTCTCACTTTCTCTCTCTCTTAAACATCATCTTCTCATTCCCTCCAGTGTATCAGAATTCTGGCTACAGAGCAAGTTAGAACAACAGCAAACCTCAAAACACAACACAGCACTGTTCTAACACACTCACACCAAACTGACAGATACCTAGGGACAAAAACAATGCAGGTGCATCCGTGCATGTGCGTCGGATGGTTGAGGCTGAAGAAAATACACTTAAAAAAAAGTCTCTCATGACTTTCCATCTATCAAGGGACAACTGGATCAATAGAAGCTTCAGAAAAGCATCATGTCCTCATGGTGAAGTCTTTGCCTGCACTCAGATAACACACTCCTGTGCAATGGGATCAGACTGCAAGGCTGCCATTACATGCCACTATTTGGAACAGAAAAAAAAAACAGGGAGTATAAGGAGAAGGAGAAAGAGACTGAGAGTAAGAATTGTGTGGGTGGTAATCAGTCTACCATGCAATGACAAGGTCTGCTGTTTGACAGGTCAAGTTCATCTCTGTGGAAATGGGCCAGACACTTTTGTTTGTGATTTACCTGGAGTTTAATTTAGAACTTTCCAATTTAGCACAAGAATAGCGTTCAGCTGGCCATTTTTGTGTGTCAGCACAGTAGCAAAATGCTAATTACATTTGACTTCCATCCAAACTTTTTTTTTATCTTGTTTACTAAAGGCTGGGAGGATGCAGGTATTTGGAGCATGGCAAGCCCATAGTCCCAAATACTGTTCCATTTCCCAATCCTTGTCCAACACCTGTCAAAAAACAAGACCATGTTCAACAATTTCTGTTTACCCTGCACTCACACTGGCATTGTAGCAATGCAACAAACTGGCTAGAAGTTATTTTCATTGACATTGGCATTTCGACAAAAAATGTTTGTGTGTGTCCCAAGTGTCCTTTTATATTGTGTACCTTATATATTTTGAGTCCAAATCCTGATGATGGCACAGCCATCCCTGGATAGAAGTCCAAGAGAGCAAAATGTGCCATGCTTTCAGGGAGGGAGGGGTGCCATACTCTTGTCTTTTATCAATTGCAGCAACATTTTGCAGGTAAGTGGGAGCGAATTGTATAGCTCATTCCAGCATATCCCATGTTCAATGGGGTAGCAGTCAGGAGAGTTTGGGGTGTGGACAGTGTGGAGAATTCATTGTTGTGTTCCTCCAACCATTCCTGAGTGATCTTAACCAGATGTCATGGGCATTGTCCTGTTGAAAAATTGCACTGTTATTGGGACCCCTGAAGACCCCTGAAGATATGGATGTAGATGGTCAGCTAGCAGGTCCCTGTAGTGTTCACCATTCAAAGATTGTGGTACAATGGCTAATGGTCCTTGGGTATACAAAGAGTATGCTCCTCAGACCATCACACCACTACCACCAGCCTGTAGATCTCTAACATGTGAGATGTGGCTTCATGCGGTTTACACCAGATGTGGACTGACTCATCCATGACACACTCAACAGGAAATGGGACTTGTTACTCCAGACAACAATCTTCCATGTATCCAAGGTCCATTGATGCATTTCTTTGGTCCATGTGAGGAATTGGTTGCGATAAAGGGTGGTCAACAGCAGCAAAAGTGTTGGTCTAAGGCTGTTAAGGTACCTTAATCGAAGGTATGTCACATGGTCATGGCCGAAATTGGTTGTGCTTGCCAACTTTTGTACTACTGAATGAGCTGTTCCACTGTGGCATGTTTTTGTTGCGTTATCAGTCGCAACACTCACCTCCCAGATAAACCACATGTAGCCGGCCATTGTGTGACCTTCAGCAAGATGTGTGTTGAAGGTTCTGCCACTCTTGGTACACCTTCTGCTGCGCAGTGGACAGTTCAACACCTTATATAAGCGCCGATTGTGACATAACCACCAATTGGGGGCACTTTATCAGTGATCATATGCCACCTGGCAGTTGTTCTTAATCCAGAGATTATTCAGTGTAGAAGCTTATGATTGTCACAAGTAAGAGTTAATTGTGAGTGTACCTGTGGCAAACAGAGGAAAAGGAACAGAGCCTTTTTGCACTAGATACCATGGCAAAAATATTGAAAAAAAATGTAGACGACCAAAAAAAAAATTTTCCTTAGTAACAACTGAAATCATCACACACATCTGTACAAACAAGTGTGAGGTGAGGGATGGACACATCATATTGTAGGCGTGTTTAGCAGGAACTGGTTCACTTGAGCAAATAAATAATGAGAAAGGGAGATTAGCTGGCAATACTAAAGCAACTAAAGCAGTCAGTCAGTCAGTCATTTTTTGTACCACTTATTCCCAGTTACGGGGTCACGGGGGAGCCGGTGCCCAGCCGGCAACTCTGAGCGCAAGGGCAGGAAC
>JAOVYV010000008.1:4973047-4984913 GCA_025674545.1 Hassar affinis
GGAGGAAACCGGAGTACCCGGAGGAAACCCACGCAAACACGGGGAGAACATGCAAACTCCACACAGAAATTTCCCAGTTCGCCCCACCCGGGGATCAAACCCGGGTCCTTCTTGCTGTGAGGCGACAGCGCTATCCACTGCACCACTGTGCCGCCCATTATAAAACCAATGATACATTTTTTAAATCATTAATACAGATGCAGGTTCTACCATTGGATCTATAATCCAACCACACTTGTACTAATAACCCTTTTTGATGTCTGTTTAAAGACTGTTTATGTGGCCTGTTATATGTTGCCTGACCTCAAGTCAAGGAAGAATTCTTACAGATATTCAGTGGGTCATAATGCCCTACACTGATGGTCTCTTCCATATTCATAAAATTCAGAACAGCCTGAGGCTGATGCAAAATGCCTAGGCATAACTGCTCACAGTGCAATCCCAGGAGGTTTTCTTTAAGAGGGCTCACTGGCAAAGACATTACACTTGACCGTTCAATTTTCACAAGCCGAGGTGTTTCTGCTGAAGCTGCCTAAGCACAGTCAGTCAAACAGAAAGCATTGGTGGGCGGGCAAACACAGAGAGGAGCATTAAAAGCCAATATACTCACATGCTCTAGGCTGAGCTTAGTCATCAGCTATCTGCACTTTTTGGCACAGAACACACATAAACAAAAAAACTCTCTGCCTCTAGCAGCCACGCTCCACCATTAACAAATCCCAAAGCAACCTTCTCTACATCAAAAGCCTCCTTTTTCCTGTCCCCTCCTTTCCGCTTTGTGAAGTGTTTGATATCTTAAATCACTGACAAAGTTTTGTGGTGGATGGGGATGAAGTAGAAAGGAGAAAGCTTCAAGTGGCTCACAACAGCAAGTGAATTGATTGAAGCAGCTGTGTGAGGTCACCTAAGGTCACTTTGCCATCCTCTATACGATATAGTGCATGATTTGAATGCTGTCCAAATTTATTTAGATTTTTATTTAGTATGTGGCTCAATACTACCATGGCACCATGGATAAAATGATTTCTTTTGTGAGAAATATGCTGTTTAGCCTCATCTTCCAGATTCTGTTGCAGTGATCAGGTCCACTATTGGAATATGGTCCGGTGTTACACCAAATGTCAGACATTTTCCTAAAATATCCATCTCTGGGTTAATGAATTCTCTGTCAGACAGCCTCTTTACAAGTTTATTGGTGGTGATAATGAATACCTCACTATGCTCTTACACACCCAGTGTGCTCTGCCAAATGGAAACACATGCATCTGAAGCCAAACTTGCCTAGAAAATCAAGGACAATGGATCATGATGGCAGAACAAACCACATGGTCATTAGGTAAGTAGCTGGAGTTTCCTAAGGTCCTTCTTCAAGCATAACATCACTGTCTATTTTAAACCTATGAACACAATAAGATGTGTAAGAAGTGTTTGGTCCATCCAAAGGACCAGATTCCCAGACATCTTAAAAGCAACTTTGGATATGCAGTCAAGTGCACTGAAGTGTGCAAAGACTTAAATATAAAGGAAAGAAAACTGCTTAATCAATGCAAATCCCACAGGTGGGCAAACTCCTATGGACAGGACACTACAGTCTACACACTTACAGCAAAAGAAACACAGTTTACAGGATCATGAGGTACATGTTATAGACAGAGAAGACAGATGGATTGAAAGAGGTGTCAAGGGGACCATTTATGTCAAATTGGATCAGCTCTTACTAAATAGAGGAGGGGCGTCTGAGATATCACCAGTCCTCAGCCTATAACTAGCTTGCACCACCTCACAAGGGGAAGGAGAAACACCACCATACATCATCTTCCCTGGAAAGCACACTTCAGTGACATCTTAAGTGGAATGTGACTCTACATGTCTTGTCATGTGAGTTCTTTGTGTGTATTTTTGAGTTACTTCCTGTCACACCTTTACACCTTTACAACGGATGATGGCGTTTGGATAGTGGTTGTCTAGTGGTTTTATTTAACTTAATGTTTTTTAAACATTTTAACACATGGGAGTCTTCTAAAATGAAGTTACAAAGACTGTGTTGTCTATATTCAGGCATACTGTGTGCTGTAACACAAAGGAAAGCAAAAAAGCTAAAATGGCCTGTCTTAACCAGGTCTGAACCTATTCTTTCAGGGAGGAACTTTGGCCTAACCTAACCTCTTAAAAATCACTCCAAACACAGTTCCTGCAGCATTATGAACTTTACCTGAGGATACATGTACTCCTATATGAGCATTTAGATTAGGGTGAGAGAAACTCTCTAGAAACAAAATAAACACAGAAATGAAAACACTGCACACAAAAAACATTCCTCAAGCAGGTTTACCAAGTTTTATAGAAGAAACAAGTTCTCATGGCTGTTCTGTAGTAAACAGGGTCCGCACTGGTTTAGCCCAGCAGCTGATTTGGAACAAGTAATGTGACAGAACAGCTCCCGGTGTGAGCTACATGACAGGGAAATAAACTGAACATGCACCTCTATTATAAACCTGGCACAACACAAGCTTTTAAACCACAAGCTCCCTTGGAGGCCAAACAAAAAGTCATAACATTCCAATAATATAAACTAGGCGAATTCTACAAATACACAAATAAAGGGGCTAATCATCTTAGTCTTGCCTTACTGTATTTTCTCTGACTAGATTGGGATGCTTGATGCCAAATGGTTGTTTTATCAGGAAATGACTCAGAAATTTAAATCAATACATACTGAAATCCACTCTGTAGGATCCATATCCTTTTTCTAACATAATGCACTGGGGTAAAATATTTCACTTGAAATTAAATGAGTTGTTTGTTGTTGTTGTTTAAAAGGACCCACTAATCTACTACTTCTACTAGTACTACTAATAATACTACTAATTCTACTACTACTAATAATAATAATAATGAAAACAGAAATCTTTGTCTTTCATCACTGTCTTTCAGTGTGATATTAAGAGCCCAGTGCATAGTTTGCATTTGTACCATGTATCTCCTGGCATGAACCGATTGGTGTAAAACAACAGGAGCTTGATGTATACATAGAGCTTTACCAGACTTGATTGCATTGTGGCTAGGCTAGTGGTGGGAAATTACTAAAAGTAATAATGCCCCCTGCCCCCTTGTTTAATCCTCTGGAGTCAAAGATCAAAGCCTTTTCATGTTTTAGAGAGCCAAATGTACACCAACTAAAGCCAGTTACGGAGCTTAAAGGTGAGCACAGATGTCTATATTGCCAAGACACCCACACAGAAAGAACATTATTAAAGCAAGGTTAGTTTGACATTGCCACTGGCTACAGGCAATACAGTCACCTTTGAGACCAGACAAAGCCCAGAGGGGTCTGACTCACAGTAGGGCAGTGAGACACATGAGTGCACACACACAAACACACTCAGGCATGGAGTTATGAGGACACCGAGCAATAACAGTAAGAGTACTTTGCATTACTTAATGACCTGAGTGCTGCATTACAGCACTCCTACAGAACATCTTTCTACAGAGGGAATCTTTCTGATAGTGATCTCATTGTATGAAGAGTTTGCCTTCATAATTGCCAACATAAAACAGAAATCCCAGCTTTATTACAGATTTTACTACAGGGTCAGTCTGGAATAATGGACTAAAGTAAGAAGTTAAACTGTTTTTTTACTATACAGATGTGCATAAGAAGAAAAGAATCAGAGCCACAGAGTCATACTGAGCAGCACTTAAAGTGCAAGGAAGGAGAAACATCACATCCATATGTATGAGCATTTAAAATGCAGGTTGGAAACATTATTGAGTAAACAAATGAATATTGTGGTTGATATTGAAGTTTAACTTTAGCATAGAAACAAAATAAAACAGAAATCTGAAAGACATTGAAGAATGAAGTGTGATGCTATATACACATCAACCACTTTATAACAAAATCTGCTTATTTATGCGATTGTCCAATTAGCCAATCATGTAGCAGCATGTAGATGCAAGAGATTCAATTAATGCTCAAATTAAAGAGCACAATGGGAAAAATAGGATTTCACTTACTTTGGGTGTGAAATGGTTGTTGGTACCAAATGGGCTGTTTTGAGTATTTCAGAAACTAATGATCTTGGATTTTCACACACTGCATTCTATCAAGTTTACAAAAAATATCTACAAACAGAATTGCCTTGCTATTGAGAGAGATTAATTACTAGACTGGTTTGAGTTGCCAAGCAGGTTATGCTAACACAGCTAACCACTCTTTGAGAACTTGGTGAGCAGAAAAGCATCTCAGAAAACACAACACACCAATATTGAGGTGGGTTTGCTACAACAACAAAAGATCACATCGATACACATCACTAATAAATTAGACCACAATAATTTATTAGTATGGTCTAGGGCCTCCTTTTGCGGCCAATATAGCGTCAATTCGTCTTGGGAATGACATATACAAGTCCTGCACAGTGGTCACATGGATTTTAAGCCATTCTTCTTGCAGGATAGTGGCCAGGTCACTATGTGATGCTTGTGGTGGAAAACGTTTGCTGACTCGCTCCTCCATAAATAAATACCTGCAATAAATAAATAAATAAATACCCCCAGCATGTACCTCAGTCAGAATTCTTTGTTTTTGCATCAAAAGCAAGTACTTATGTCAATCACCTGGTCAGTGCCATCAGAATGTCAAGTCTGTGTGTCATTGCCTACGGACAAGGCAGTCAAAATACTTAGTCATGTTGTCAGTGCAACAGTATAAGTATATCCTGATGGAAACTAGCTAACTTGCTGGGACAAACCTTTGTGCATGGGCTCTCCTACCTCTCCCTCTGTTTTGTCCCCTCAGGCTTCCACCTTTGTGTTCCACCTCAGCCTTTGTGTTGCCTTACCGCTCTTCTTGGCTGTTCACCCAGTACATGGTCTTGTGATTCCATTGTGAGATTTTATGACACTGCATTGATTTGTGTCTATATATGTTTGTCAATTGAAGGTTGATAAGATGCACCTCTGACCTATGGATGAGAACTGTTTGACCATTGGTTGATCTAAACCTTCACAAATTTCCCTTCTTAACTGAAAGCCAAGATTCACCTGCAAACAATCTAAAATTACAATTTGAAAATTTACCAAAAAACTCTGAGAGATTATGACAACATGTTGAGCCCTTTTGCATGTAACGACCTTGGCAATGACCTAAAGCTTAAATGTTTTGGAGGGTTAGACAATTCAAAAGACAATCAGTAGAAAATATTTTGATAAATATGACATAAGCAATTGTTAATGCAAAAAACAGCAGATAATGGTACAAGACCATTTGCATGAATGTACAAAAGAAGTGCTATTATGGTGTGCAGAAGTGACAAGGAGATGTGGAGAGTGAATGAACAGTTTTGAGAAATTCAATTCTGATCTGAAAAATGAACCAAATCGACTGAGAAAAACTGTATTGTATTGTTCACACTGCAATTTGTTGACAAGAAAAAACAGAAAGAAATTCAGGAAAGACAGACTACTGTTTGGCATCACTCTATAACACAAAGGAAAAACTATAAAATTAGAAACTTACTCTAAACATTCACAAAAACCTGAGATGACAACGTAAGGAAATATAATGCTTTTCTTTTCTACACATCCTGACACTCCTCTATTGGGCCACATGTTTTCATCCATGTCACACTGGATATCATCTCTTCCAATGCAGCGTAAAAAGAATCTCCTGGAGTGTCTAATCCAGCCTCTGCAGGCATCTGCTGTGATATCCTCACAAGCTGCATCCATGGCAGACAGCAGGCTCATCTGGGTGTGCGGTTGGTGATTGTACACCTTCCATCTCCAGGCTGAGAAGAACTCCTCAATTGGGTTCAGGAATGGGGAATAGGGTGGGAGGAATTCCATCAGCATTCTAGAATGAATGGCAAACCATTGCCTGATGGTATTCGAGTGGTGAAAACTCACATTATCCCAAATAAGCACATATTTGGGCAAATCATCTTGCATCACACCTCTCTCATTATCAGGGATGAGATCCCTGTAGAGGGTGTCCAAGAATGTGATGAGATGCTGTGTGTTATAGGGCCCTATAATGGGAATATGTGTAAGCACAACATTCTCTGACATAGCAGCACACATCATGATCTTTCCTCCCTGTTGGCCTGGCACATCAACAGTAGCCCTTTGGCCAATGATGTTGCAACCACGCATTCTGCATTTGGCAAGGTTGAAGCCAGCCTCATCCAGGTATACAAAAGTGTGGATTGATTCTCTTGTTTACAGCTCCATGATATGCTACAGCACAAAAGGAGTTGGACAAGAAACATTTACATACATTTCAGCCATAACAAATGTGTAGGTATACATAAGGGTTTTACCTGTACATACTGGTACCGTAACTCTTTCACCATCACCATTTCTTTGAAATGGAACTTTGTACATCTTTTTCATGGTCATCTGGTTCGTTTCAGAACCTGGTCAATGGTGGAGATACTGACAGATTGAATATGTTGAAAAACATAGTTATCCTCTATAATCGCTTGCTGGATCTTTCTCAGCCTTCTGGCATTATTTGCAATGATCATAGCACATATAGCCTCTTCTTGTTGAGGTGTGAAAATGGGACCTCTGCCACCACTATGAGCTAGTCTAGCAGTCCTATATGGTACAAGAATGCAAAAATGCAACACACAAGATTGAAGAACTTTTCAGAATTTATGTTCATTTTCAGCATTACAGCAGAGTGCATATTTCTGAATTACATTGTTTTCTCAACAAATAGTTTGAAAGATTGAAGACAAAGTTGTTCTTCCAATATACGGCACCCAGCGACCAGCTTCAGCTATTGTAAGACCATGATTTAAAACAAGGTCTACAATTGTTGCCCTTATTTCATCTGGGACAAACTTATGGGCATGGGCTCTCCTACCTCACCCTCTGTTTTGTCCCCTCAGGTTTCCACCTTTGTGTTCCACCACAGCCTTTGTGTTGCCTTACCCCTCTTCTTGGCTGTTCACCCTGTACATGGTCTTATGATTCCATTGTGAGATTTTGTGATACTGCATTGATTTGTGTCTATATATGTTTGTCAATTGAAGGTTGATGAGATGCACCTCTGACCTATGGTTGAGAGCTGTTTGGCCATTGGTCGATCTAAAACTTCACAAATTTCCCTTCTTAACTGAAGGCCAAGATTCACCTGCAAACAATCTAATCAATTTAGGACAAATGACCAGAATTTACCAAAAAGTTTCAGAGAAATGTACAAATTATGTCTGAGAGATTTGCATGTAATGATCTCAGCAATGACCTAAAGCCTACATGTTTTGGAGACATTCAACAGACAATCGGTAGAAAACATTTTGATAAACATGACATAAGCAACTGTTAATGCAAAAAACAGCAGATAATTGATCAATAATAAGACCATTTGCATAAATGTACAAAAGCATTTGCAAAATGTGAAACACAATGAGAAATGCTATTATGATGTGCACAAGTGACAAGGAGATGTGGAGATTGAAGGAACAGTTTTGAGAAATTCAATTCTGATCTGAGAAATGAACCAAATCGACTGAGAAAAACTGTAAAAGTAAAGTGTTTTTTTCTTGATTCCCCAATTTATGAATGAATCAGGTGGCACCCTGCAATTATCTATTATGATTATAATTTTATAGAATTATAATCCTTTTTAAATCTGTGGTTTGAAAGCCCAGAATTTGCTAGTTCCACTACACAGAGCTCCCATAGAATAAAACCCACACATACACAGAGAGAACAGACAAATTCCATACAAAAAGGACCTTGGCCATCCAATTGAACCTATGCCCTTCTTGCAATCCAACCAACAATAACCTACTGTACCCCCTGACCCCTCATTATACTTAGCAGCAGCGAGGATATTGGTGCCATATACTGTATATCTGTGTGTACATGCTAACCAAGCAGCTCATGAATATCACTGACCATGTTATCAGCTAATCCCCATAATTTTTGTCTGTTTGTCTGTTTTCTCCTTGGTTTGTTTAACTAAAAACATAGGAACAAATCAGTTGAGTAGCTGACTATGGAAATTTAAGGATGCTAATTTATGAGACAACTTTTGACAATTATAATTTCATTATTTCACTGAGTTCACCAGTATTTTCACTAGACATATCAGTATGTCTAATATCAATATCTTCAAAGACATATAGTGCAGTATGCAATATAAAAATGCAAGTAGAATAAAATTATTGCAACCACCTAAGGACATTTTAGGAATGCAATGTCAGTAAGGACTTGGGAGTCAGCAATGGGGTGGTATGATGCAGCCAGTGGGGTTACTCTTAAGGGGCACGTTTCCTGATAATGATTAATCTTAGCAATTTATGAACAACTTTATAAACAACGTAACTTCAAGGACATCAGTTTTGCAAGTGTTTTCCAAATTCCTTTGTGTTTTAAGTAGTCCTTTGTTGACTCCACCTCTCCATCTGCACTGGAAAGGCACCACCAGTCAAAAACTAACCACCGATTTGCATCATTAGGAAACTAATTATTACAAATCAAATAACTTGAAATTAAGAGGGTCATATTTAAATTGTGAGCTGCATTAAGATGTCCTTATTTAGAAACTATATTCTTTGTACAGCTGCCGTTTTCATCACACAAGCCCCACAGTTAGCTTAATCTAGGTTACTTATTTGTGTAAATGTTTAATCAGTCAATTTGACTGCTTAGTAGGCCAATTTATTGCCATTTCTTTGCAAAGAATACACATATTAATTTACGTCTACTTCTATGCTGAATAAAATATAATTTAATTTATTTCATTTAAATGTGTACCATTGTGTATCAACAAATAATCTCATGTAATTCAATCGAGTTCAATTGTTTATTTTACAAGAATGACATGATTTAAACACTGGAATAAAATGAAATATTATATTTATGCTCAGATTAGAATTTAGGACTTTCATAGGAGGCTGTAACATGACCCACTACACCATGATGGGTACAGCTGAAGTTAGTTTCTTACTAGGAACATACTAAGTGCATAATTCAAGGTAGTAGATGTGATTTTTGTTGGGATAGGATACAATGCACACAATGCAGTGTTTTCAAAAATAAATATAAATTTTCATGAACTCATGTTGTAATGTATTTCTATAACGTATTTGTGTTGCCGTGCAAGGAACCAGTATGTCAGTGAGGTTTTTTTTTATTTCTATTGTTTTTGTGGCAGGCCTACATGTAAACCTCGGGTTAAGAAGTAATTAGTGAGTTATGAATGGGTCAGAGTACTCTTAGATTTAGTGCAAAGTACTACTTTATTTACAAAGGGTTTTGGGCAATGCTCATAAACTTAAAAATGTTGTATGAGGTTACGAAGTACATAGCTTTATAAATGTTTTTGGGAAAGGCACCCAATTTTATTATGTTCCAATAATAGTATAATACAAGGAATTTATGCATTAAATAACAATATATAATATATATTTAAAAAATTATTTTATTGTTACATTTCTTGTTTTGGACCTAAACATTAAAGGTTACTATACCAAGTAAGTTACTCCCTTACATTATTAGCCTCTCTTTTTTCTTTTTCTTAAAGTTAAAAAACACAAAAAAGGTGTTACCAAGAAACCACTAAGCTCTCCATTCTGAAGACTTTCCCTTGTCTGAAAACTTAATCATGAAGCCATAGCTTTCATAAATCTCTAACTATGAAGACTCCTTTCAAATGCCAAATCAGTCTCCTCTCAGACAGAATTTCCATATATACAATATATTTATATATACAGTTTTAAATCTGCTTTTGTGAGAGTCCCATGTCTAAGTTACTAAAGAAATGATAACATATTAGTACAATAATAGCTCTAATAATAGCTCATGAATAAAAATCTATGACTTACCTTGCAGTGGGTAATACTGTCCACGCCATGCCATTATAGAATGGTCTAAAATCACTATCTGACCAATCAGAATTCAGTAGTGCTGTTGTATAAGGTTAGATAAATACAGTGTATCTGGCAATTCTCTCTTTGACACACACATAAGAAACTTTCTTGTGCAGAGGAGGAGTTGTTTCTGGTCGCTGCTTCCACAGTTAGAACTACGTAATCCTTTTTTGCTCCTAGCCATTGGAACACCATATCTCCAGTCATCACAAACTGCCAAAAAGGTTAACATAAAGATTGTGTTCCAAAAAAGGACTATGTATAAACATATGTAATACTAGCACTTCTGTACTAATAAGAGGCAAATAAGCTATCATAATAACTGGCTGATTGATGACAGGCAACTCTAGTGAAAGACTCAAATGAAAGACTAAAAAATAAAAAAATAATAATTCAATTCACAGTAGCTATGTGAGCTTATGGGGTGTATATTAGCTGTCAGAACAGAGTGATGCTGTGTTTAATAACCTTAGAATATAGTCTCTGACAGACAAGGCAGGTTAATAATGATTTTTCCTTTTTCCTTTTATTGAAATGGGTGGAAATAGCTTCATTTAAATACGTATAACTCACACACACATACAAATGTGTAATACAATATACATATTAGAGTTATTAAAGATATCTTTTTGATTGTCACTGTGCAGAAACTTTGGATGTGTTTATTTATGTAAGAGAGTATAATAAAGTTGGAGGACATTTGCATACAGAGCACAACGAAGTCTCAGGTTTACTGTCAAAATCCTGTGAGATGAGCTCCCGTATGACAATTTTCTCCTGACTTTACAGTCATGCCTTGCCTCACACACACATATCCAAGTGCAGTTTCAGGTCTGTGCATGTGTGTGGGCTGGAGGAAGCAGCAGGTTCCAAACATTAAAGTGAATTTTAACAAGGAATGACGACTGGCTGGTGGCACTGAGGAAAGCTGCCAAGCCTGCCCTGATAAGTGCTAACTCACTGTGCTTCCACAAGCTCTGACCAATTAGCACCTCTCTGTCCATCAGCTGAGCTGACAAGGCAAGTCACAATGTTGTCTAAATGAACAAGAGAACTCACTGCAACTTATGGCAGCTAGAGTTTGCCACTTATACTGGTGAATTTCAGATGTAACTGAATACAAATACAGTACTCTTGGCCTATTCAGACTGAATGGATTAAACCGTTCTTAAAGGATACAAACCCATATACTATTTGGGTGCACTTTTCATAGTATTTAATCTGTATGTTGTTGGGAAACTGAGGTATTCACACACATGACAGGGATCTCACTGAATACAAAAAAGAGAGTCATGTGAGCAGGAGTTTTTTCCTTTCATGTGAGCATGAGCAAGTTCTCAGAACCTCACATGACAAATGAAGTCCACATTGTGTGATACATTTACACCATTTATTTATGACATGATGACAGTGGTGACAGGTTTTTTTGTGTTTGGAAAACAAAATTCTCAATTAGGCCATGCCCACTTTGGGTTCAAATCTGAATACAGTCAAGACCCAGTCAAGAGCAAGTCAAAACAGACCTAAAAAAGTCAGTTTTTGCCTACATTGCCAACATTATAGATACAGATACCTAGCACCAGTCAATACAATGGGAATTTATTGATGTTTTTTTATTAAGATGAATAATTAGAGAATAAAAGATAAATTTATCATTGCAGTGGGAAAAGGGGTGTCCAACCAGGCACTCTAGTCCAAGACCAGATAGAGCAAGTGAAAAGGTGGTCTCAAGACTAGACTCAAGTACTACATCACTAATTACATTACACCCTTACAATGAATGCAGGAGTTTTTACTGAGTTATATATAGAGTATTACATGTATGGTGAAGTTCTAAATAGTCAGACGCAACAGCAAAAACATTATGTTCAACTGATAGTGTAAGGAAGTACTCCAGATAGTGGTTTTGGAAGCAGACGCAGAGTTTATTCAGAATACAAAAAGTCAAACAAAAGAAGGCGCAGAGCGGGAGCAAACAA
>JAOVYV010000008.1:5001415-5012737 GCA_025674545.1 Hassar affinis
ATTTTTATATTTATTACTATTGTGTGTGCACAAATAATGTGCTAGTAATTCAGCCTAGTTTGTGGGAGCCTGTGCCCACTATAGCTTCAGATTCACATTCTTGGCTGACAGAAACCCAATATGTGTATGATCTGCTTCAATGTTTGCCATATTTTTAATTCAGAGAAGCTTTTTCTCCTCACTCCTCACTGTTGTAAATAATGATTATTTAAGATTATTTAAGATAATTTAACATTGCCTTTCTGATAGCTCTAACTATTCTGACCATTCTCCTCTGATGGAATACATCCCATGGTCAGAGATCACATTTTTTACTTTTGCTGATCTTTGATCTTAACATTAACTGAAGCTCTTGACCTGTATCTACATAATTGTATATATTGCACTGCTGCCACATGATTTGTTGATTGGATAATTGTATGAATAATGGTGTTGCTATTAAAGTGGCAGGTGCCTGTGAGACAGAATGTATAATGTAAACCAAGTAAGACCAATCTAAAAGAAATTTCTGTCCAAATGACGTGGACAATCTATTTAATAATCAAAGAAATATCTAAATATGTAAATCCTTGAAACAAATTACTCTCACAGTTGGAATCTTTGCATACATTTTGCAAAAGGTCTTTTCTGTCATGGCACCTACTGAGCAAGGTAGCAGACAAAAACAGTCTGGTGCTGTGAGGTAATCTTAAAATAATTAAATGTCAATTGAAATTCAACAATGGATACAACACACCACTAATAAAAGTCTTTTAAAAGAAATGTTAGCAATATAGATATAATAACAATTTTAAGTGTGTATTAATATTTACATTTTATATTCAAATATAAATACTAACTAAAACTAAAATTGATATTACATACAAATCATTAGAAATTTTGCTCAAGTACATGGTAGCATCTGTTTGTTGGTTAAAATTTAAATGACATTCTGGTCGTTCTAGCAGCCTAACACTAGGGGGCTTGCGCTGGGAGGACTTCCAGCAAGCTTGGTGCCAAACAAGGTCAACAGGAGACACCTGCTCATCACCCTACTTAAAGGGGTTTTTGAGCTCTGAGTCCACCTTTCACTCAGTATATGGTAGCGCTGCAGCCTGAGATATCAGGAAAAGTTGTGGTAACGTGGGGCCTTGAGGTAATAAAATTGTGGTCCTTCCCTCTCTAGTGGGGTTGCCTGCTGGATGCCTTCTTATATATAACTTATTTCAAAATTAAGGCATTTAAGAAAGTGCTCTCCACCTGTGGTGGGCAGAGCATCAGAGTTTGGTAGTGCAACGACCTCGGTTCAGTCCCTGTGGTCAGCAGTTTAAGCATATTTAAAATTGATATATTTTCTTTATTATTTCTTTATTATTATTTTCTTTATTTTCTCTTTTATTTTTGCCCAGGGTTACATTTATGTATATTTATTTCCCCACTGTTACGAACTGGATATGAAACAGAGACGGAGGAGACGCTGATGCAGAACACAAGTCCAATTTTATTAAAACAGATGCCGATAACGGGAGAGGACTGTGGTATGAGGCAGTCGGATAGCAAGCAGGCAGGGAAGGAGACTAGGGAAGGTGTCACTGTGCTTGGAGGACCCTGGAGACGAGACGGGAAGTAGGGCGATGGCAGGAGGAGCAGGTGAAGCGAGGGATCTGCCGGGAGAGAGAGCACAGGACACAGACCAGCACAAAATAACAAACAACTTGAATGAGCGTGTGGAAGAGAAAAGAGAAGGAAGTAAGGAAGCTGTCCCAAGGAGCGGAGGGAATGAGACAGTGAAGGAAGCGAGGAAGACAGAGCAGAGGGGCTCCGGAGACTAGGAAGCAGGGAAGTGTAGAGAGTGAAACTGGTTAAGCGGGCCCGGGTGAGCGAGTGGCGGCGGAAAGAGGTAGAGAGAGAGGCAGTGCAAGATAAAGGGAGAGAGAGGGGTCCGGGACACCGATGGTTAGTACTGAAACCGTGCAAAGAATAAGAGGAGTGCGGAGTTAGTAGACTATATACAGTTCGGAGAGGGAGAGACATAAACCAGCGCGCGAACGCAAAGAGAGAGAAAGGGAATTAGAAGGCGGGACTGGAGGAGCCAGAAACGGAAGCGGGCGTGGCCTGCTGGTTTCTAACACCCACCATCTATAAATAGATATTTATTTAACCCCATTTTTCCCACATTCTCTCTTTATTTCTTTTCCTCACCCTCTATCGGCTGAGCTGAGAGATGAGCCTGGCCTACCCTGCACTTGGGTCCTCTCTCAACCCCACATAGTAACAGAAAAGTCCAACCAGTAATGAACTCAGCAGAAGGCCCTCACTGGAGGAGATCCTCCAGCATCAGGGCATGACTATAAGGTGACAGAACCAACTGCTTCACGACATTGTGCAGCAGCTGTCCACCCTGGGGAAGGTTATTCAGGCAGTCAAAAGCCCAGGCTGTTTCCAAACCCAGTAGTCCTCTGTAGCAAATGAGAGTTGGGAAAGCAGGTTACACAACATAAACAGTTTATTTACTTTCAACTCAAAGTTGGCTTTTCAGCTTTTGCTTTGGCTTTAAATCAACTATCACTCTGGACATGGTACCCTCACATGCTCTCCTCCGCTCTTCTTTAATCCCCCGTCACTATGCCCACACACACACACACACACACACACACACACACACACACACACACAGGGAGAAAGACAAGGTGCAATTGTGGGAGCAGTTCTGCAAAAAGGAGCAGATGAGAGTGCTCAACTTTCGTGCCGATCCTGGCTCCTGTTGCCAGATCCCACCAGATCACGCACCCTTCGCCACATACACCCACCGCCCCGCTCAGGCTGCGGAGCCATCCGGCCTGCAGTCTCCCCCCTCCCCAGCCCTGGTTGGAGAGGAAGTCCACCACAGCCCTCTGTGCACCCAACATGTGGATCACCTCGAACTTAAAAGGCTGGAGGGCTAGATACCAACGGGTGATATAGGCATTGGCATCTTTTATGTGGTGGAGCCATTGGAGCAGGGCATGATCTGAACAGAGGGTGAAGGTCTTCCCAGGAGTTAGTAGCGGAGGGTCAGGACCACCCACTTGATGCCCGACTGTGCTGTACCTCCACTCTGAGAGCTTCCGGCTGATGTACAGCACTGGGCACTCCTACCCCTCCACCACTTGGGCCAAAACGGCCCCCAGCCCTCTGTCCGATGCTTCTGTCTGCAATATAAAAGGGGAGAGAGAAGTCAGGAGAGTGCAAAAGAGGGACACCACAAACTGCTGCTTTTACCTGGTTAAAAGCCTGCTGGCACTGCTCCATCCACTGGACTACATCTGGTTCTCCCTTTTTAGTGAGATGAGTCAGAGGGCTGGTGACATCCAAATAGTTGGGTATGAAGTGGCAATAATAGCCTGCCAGCCATAAAAAACTGTCTCAACTCCTTTTGGGTCCTGGGCCACAGGCCACGTGGAAGGCCAGATACATTACCTCCACCCACCCAATTGTACACTTCCTCTGGTT
Source organism: Hassar affinis (assembly GCA_025674545.1). Classification (NCBI taxonomy): domain Eukaryota; kingdom Metazoa; phylum Chordata; class Actinopteri; order Siluriformes; family Doradidae; genus Hassar; species Hassar affinis. Next base: position 5,004,887 of record JAOVYV010000008.1, read on the forward strand.
ACCGGTGAGCCCAGCACACCTCACACCGATCCGGAGGTGTTGAATGTGCAATGGCCAATCATTACTGAAAATTATTATATCATACAGATAGGCTGCAGCATAGGAGGTATGTGGGCATAGCACCCTGTCCATCAACCACTGAAATGTAGCCAGAGCCCCGAATAACCCGAAAGCAAGTGTGATGGACTGGTGTAAGCCGAACAGAGTTGAGAAGGTTGTTTTTTCCTGGGACATGGGAGTTAGGGGGATCTGCCAATATCCCTTGGTTAAGTCCAATGTCGAATAAAAACAAGCTGCGCCTAACCGATCGAGGAGTTCATCAATGCAAGGCATGGGATATACATGACTTACAATATGATAATCCACATAGAAAGGACCGACCCGTCTGGCTTGGGAACCAAGACAACTGGCCTGCTCCACTCACTGTGGGATTCCTTGATTACCCCCATATCAAGCATGGCCTTGAGTTCCTCCCTGACCACCTGCTTTTTGTGTTCAGGGAGGCGATAATGGCAACTATTCAATGTGGTGTTCTATGAGGTCAGTGAGCCTGGGCAGAGCAGAGAACACGTTGGAGAATTCTCCCTGAATCTTTGTAATATCAGTAGCCTGGGAGGAGGAGAGGTGGGGTTTTTTTTAATCGCCAGTGCCACAGGCCCTCGCCAATTAGCGAGTAATTTGGAGCTTGATGTGGGCAGCAAAATGAGTAATTTCTCTCCCGGCGTTAAACTGCGCAGCTGAGCACCCCTGTTATACAATCAGAATTGACATTCTTGAGCCTGTAGCAAATTCTCCTGTGTTAAACACCCAATGAGAAGTTTTGCTCTCAGGTCAAAAACATACTGAATTTAATTTTTGCTATTAGAAGGTCCCTCCACCCAATTTTCCCACCCATCGATGATGCCATGAGGTCTACGGCCTTAGAGAAGTTTGAATGGGGAAAACCCAATAGAGGCTTGGGGTATCTCTGGAACTGCAGACAGAGGGCTCAAGCTACTTAACCCAATTCGTAGCGTCTTTGTGAACAAACTTACGAATCAGTTTTTTTTAGTGTTTTATTAAATTGCTCTTCCAGCCTGTCCTTTGGGGATGGTAAAGGCTGGTACAAATTGATTTAATCCCCAGTAATTTGTACAGTTTTGCAGTGTGCATGACATAAAGGCTGTTTTGGGATCCCGACAGGGGAGATCACACTGAAGAGTGCACACTGTGAAGTGGCACTGCTTCCAGGTATCATGTTGCATAGTCCATGAGAACTAACACAAAGTGGTAGCTGTGTACTGACCGTTCTAATGGCCCATTCCAATTCTTTTGAACAGGACTTCCATTAATGGGAGAGGGCACAGTGGCGCTTTTGAGATTTGTGACATGTTCCACACCACCTGCGAATGCCCAGCCAATAGAAGTGTGCCATGAGACAGAAAAGTGTCTCATCTTATATGTCCTGCCATAGGAGAGAAAGACAAGAGGCAATTAGGCACAAAAATAAGGAACAGGTGCGGGTGCTCACCTTTTGTGCCTCTCCTTGCTCCATATCCCATATGCCAGATCATGCACCCGCCACCACACCCTTTTTCCACACATTCACACACACAGATTCATGACATATAAGTGGTGACCCAAGATATACTGGGGAGCCAGACCATTGTTGGAGCTTCCTGCTCCAATGCTTGCAGGTGTTTGAGCAACAGCCATCTCGCTTCCCCACCAGCCACTCCAGGGTGGAGTATATTGTCTCCCTCCTCACTGGCCACACCCTTGCTGGATCTGCAGCCTTATGGAAGACCCACACCCCTGAGTGCACCAGCAAGCAGAAGTTTGCAGAAGCCCTTAAACCTTTTTCCACCCCAGAGGAGAGTGAGATCCATCACCTTGCCTTGTTGAGCTCAGAGTTTCTGTCCGGTGGCAGAATAAGTAATTCAATTTAGAACCCTTGCCTCTGAGAGTAGGTGGAACGAGGAGCCCTTGATAGCAAGTTTTCAGAGGGGATCAATGAAAAATTTATAGACAAGCTTGCCTCTCGCGACCCCGCCCCCTGGCCCCTCTGACCTATATGACTTGTGTATTTGCCTAGATACCTGTCTCAAACAGAGATGAGGCTTGCAATTTGCCACCAACCTCTAGGCACCCCAATGCTGGCCCCATTCACTCCGTGGCCCAGGTCACCCTGGCCGAACCAATGGAGCTTGGGTCGCTGTGGTAGTGCCATCCAAGCCCATCCCCTGTGTTACCATGAAGGTCGGGAAACACAAGAGCCGGGTCCAACTGGGTACACTGGGCCCTGATCTAAGCATCACCTACCTGTGGATGCAGGACACTTAGGAGTAACAAAGACCCTGTGGCATTTATGAGAGCAATTTATGGGCCCAGTTGCCATGTGGATTTAGAGTTGTTCATGCACTCTCATTGTACAGCCAATAAGGGACTGGGCAGCAGTCACATGCCTCACTCCAGTCTCTCCAGTTGGGTACCCCTATGGAATGAGTCCCTGTTTATGTATATGGTCCATTTCCAGTAACCAAAGCAGTTATGAGGATGTGGAGATCTCTCCAAGATCCCAGAAAAGATTCCAGAAAATGTTCATATGTACATAGGAATAACATTCATGAGATCTATCAGTCAGGATTTATTCATCATCACAGAGACAGTGCTTGAAAGTGGTAAATGACATACTACTGGCTTCTGATCAGTGCAGCTTTTTCTGTTATGATCCACCATGCCTACTTTGAACGAAAGGTGCAGTTTAGTCTCTGTTGGTAACTTGAATATTGAAGGCTACAGCAGGGGTTAGAGCTTTCTCTTATAAAGCCACACAGTTATGGAACAGCCTCCCAATTAGTGTTTGGGACTCAGACACAGTCTAAGTGTTTAAATCTAGACTGAAAACCTATGTGTTTAGTCAAGACTTTTGTCACTAGCTTTTCTTCTTAGGTAAAGGTGCAGATTGGTAGGGTTTATATAGAGGCATAGAGTCTTCTGGTAAACTGGGATGTTTGGATGCTGTCACCCCCCCACTCCTATGCATTCACTAAGGTTTGTTGACAGAGTGGCTGGCCATTTGATGTCCAAGGGCTCCCTCATGTCTGCGTTCCCTTCTGGCTCTCCCTTTTAGTTATGCTGTCATAGCTAGTCTTGCCAGATTCCCTGCTTGCACTCTGCACAAAATGTACATTTTCTCTACAGGTTGGTGAAAGAGCATACTTAATAATCTTTAGTAATTATTTTCTCCCCCACCTCTCGCTTTCTCTCCCTTCGCCAAGACCCCCATGGACAGTTTTGCACTCATTCTCTACTACAAGTCCTGTCTCCCTAACACACATCACTAATAGGATTGCCTTTGTTGTTTCTTGCTAACATGTGAAAGGCTGTGATAGTAAGAAGTGCCAAAGCTCTGTCAGCTAGATGTGCACATATAGGCTGAGTGGGAGACACCATTCAACAGCTGTGTGCACAAAAATCTGTTATTGATTCAGTAAGGGACAGTGCATTTTATTTATTATTTATTAAATGAAGAATGGTTCCATAGGGCTATTATACAGAACTGGTGGCAACCCTGTGCTTGTGTGCATGTGTGTGTTTGGGAATTAGCCTAATTTGGCAATATGCTCAGTCAGGCTGACAGCCAAAAAAAGAAAGGTGGACATTGAGAGCTACTTTACAATGAGCTACTTTACAAGAGCTACTTTACAAGTCAAAGAAAAACATCTAAATTGCTAATGTATAGAGTTAACAATAATGGTAATATAATAATACTCAACAAAGAACAAAGCCATAAATGTTTCACTGTTCATAAGGCATTCATCAATGTGTTATTTTGTCAGGTGAAACACACTGACCTCAGAAAGAGGAGAGGCAGGTGGAGAGGCAGGGTCATAGGTAGTACAGTGAAGACTTGGTTCATCAATGTGTGTTTGAAAGGAGAGCTCTGAATAGGCACATGATGTTTCACTGTTCAAATGGCAGTATTATTTTATGAAATGACAGATCAATCCTGCCAGATAGCAGTTAACATTACAAAATTAATTAATAAACATATTCTTGAATTCAGTATAAACTAAAAACCTAAATGTCAGTCCCTGAAAGTAGCAATGTTTTTTTTCTGTTATGAATGTTTGCTTGCTTAGATTTTCTTTCATGAAGTACAGAAAGCTAACTGTGATGTTGGTTAACATAATCAAAATTATGTAATTATTGTCTCAGGAATATACTGACAAAAACTCCCTTTCTGAGTGTGTTGGGTTCCATGTCTATAAATAAAGACTCTAGATGACATGAAATTGCAGTCAGAAGTCTATAAAAATGCAAAAGCCTGAGCTTCCAGGAGGCCCCCTGTGGACCACTTTTATGTCCCCACCAATATCTAAATTAAACTTGCGCACTTGCATAAGTATAGGAATAAAATTTAGGAATAAAATTAACATAAGTTAAAAGTTTGGATTTTATGTCTTTATAAAGGTGTTTTGGGACAATGTCCACTGTTAAAAGTTAGTTTGAACTGAGCTCTGCAAACCTGTCTCCCAACCCTTCTTGTGAGAACTGTTTCATTTTTATAAATAACCCATACTTAACTAGCAGTTCTACAGGAGAAATATAAGCATCACTAAGATCCATTTGACTCGAAGACTCAGTATTTAGAACTTCTTAATTAATAGCAGACTCCTACTAGTCTACCTACTGTGTCATTAATTTGTAGTTCTTTTGTAGTTAATAAGAGTAAGATATGGGTTAATGAAAAACCAGTTATCCGTTTCTGAGTTGTAGAACAGTATAGAAAATATAGATTTTTTTGGGGTCTGTAATTTGTATTAATATCTGCATGCCAGTGAGTGGGGATTGAAAATGTATTTCACTGTAGCCTCAGAATCAAACTCGGTGTTTACTCAGTTACTCTGTTCCTGCAAAACACTATTTTATGTGATTTTAAAAAAAAAATTCATAGCAGTAGATATTCTAGCTTCTTTGTGGAGGGAATACAGAATAGCAGGAAGCAGAGCTGCTGCTTATATGTGTAGGAGTGCATGTGCACCTGTCCCTCGACATGAGCCTCTGCCTTAGATCGTAAAGTTGTTTTGGAAGTTTTAGTCCAAACTCCCTGGTGGAATTGAACTTGAAAAGTTGTGTATTTGCAGGCACACCCACTTCCAGACAGAACTCTTCAACAGAAATCTCAAAAAGAAAAATGCCATCACAGTTTTTCTTGCCATTGGCTCTGCAGTTCCCATGTGTGCAGAGAATGTTCAGTAAACATACACACACACACACACGCACACACACACACAGAAATACAATACTCACCCTCTGCTTTTGCACACCGATAAGCCAGAGAAGAGTGTTGTATGTTCTAGGGCAAGTTCGAGGGGGAAGCGAGACTGTTGCTGAAAGTAATGAGAGTGAGTGGGCTACTCATGTTCAACACCCACATCGTACAAAAGTTTAAGTATTTAAGCTATAAATGTACATCACCCTGATGTGTAGTCTTATGTGTCACCATGGTGCAGATTATGCTAATGCAAACCTCCGATTTATTCATATCATTTACAACTGGTTGTTTGATCCTTAACTACCACAGATTATTGTTAGCCTGTAATGAGAAAGAAAATTAGAGCTAATTAAAAGTAAACGTGACTGTCATGGATATGATTTTGCAATTGTCCTACAGTCTATTAGCATTAATTTATAGTATATGACACTTATTAAGGACACTTTAATGAAAGGCCTTCAGCAATGGCATGAGCATCAATGAGCTCTGTGTGTGTGTGTGTGTGTGTGTGTGTGTGTGTGTGTGTGTGTGTGTGTGTGTGTGTGTCTGCATGCTCCATGCTTTTATATCTTTGTGGGGACCAAAAGTCTCCATAAACATAGGAATATGTGATATTTTTATCTTGTAGGGACACGTTCCCCAATTGTTTTTTGTTGTTCTTGTTGTTGTAGTTTTTAACAATAAATAAATAAATGAGCCAAAATTTTGCCTTTTAATTACTGATGTTAAGGTTAAGGTTACATTTAAGGTCAGGCATAGCATTAATTACCTGCATTAATAATTATGTCAAAGGAAAATCCTCACAATTATAGCAAGACAAATCTGTGTGTGTGTGTGTGTGTGCCAGGCTTGGTGGAGAGAGGCTCCAGAAGGTAGAAGGTGTTATGGAGGGCAGAGAAAGGATGAGAGGAAGAAGCAGGGCATGGTGCCCTTTCAGCCATATGGGCACTGCTAGCACTATGGCTAGACTGAGCCTGGTCTGGCCTTATCCTCATCCCCATGTCCAACAGGAGAGAGTAGCCATCTGTGTGCTGTGCCCTCTGAGCCAGAGGGTCATCAGCTCAAAGTGAGTAGATGGATACATCCAGACTTCTCTAGGGCTTTTGCTGTCTCTACTGTCTTCCTGTTGTTCTTGTTGCTTGTATTAATTTCCTCTTTTTGTATGGGGTCTGATTTCAAAAGTTATCAGTGCTGCAGCCTATAAATTGCAACAAGATTAAAAATTGCTCAAGCTTTTAGAGTTAATATAATGACATTGTTAGGGGTTTTGCTGTGCCGTGGTTTGACACTAGGGGGCTGCGGGAGCATAGTTCTCTCCAGACCCCGGGGCAATTTGGAACAACGAGAGACACGTTTTTTTATATTTATTACAGATATTTATTAAAGAGCTTTTAGGGCCACTTCTCTCATTGCATCTTCTGACCATTCTTTCCAGTAAAGTAAAAGAGGTATCAATCTCTGTTTTATAGAGGAAAGATCATGGAGTAGGACTTCGGTCTGAGGTAATCTAGTAGGGACTCTTTAGTATCTCTTCCTCTGTCTCTTAATCTGAGCACTACACTCTCTGCTGCTCTGGCAGAAATTTAAGTTTGTCCACACACTGCTTGCCCTATTTGTTAAATATAAACAAATTGATGTCTGCAACACACTCAGAAAATTTAAATAGAGGCATAATAAGACTGAAAAGGTTCTACAAGTAACACTGGAAGGTTCCACAATTAACAGTTAAAGTGGAAACAGGTGTGCTCATCAAGGTGAGTTGGACTCAGGAGTACTTTGGAAAATCATGGTCACTTAACACAGTCTGCCTCTGCTTCAAGAAATGCAACCTGAAGCTCTATTATGCAAAGAGGAAACCATATATTAATTTTGCACAGAAACACAGCTATATTTCATCAGAACATGAGATTTTATGTGCCAAAGATGAAAAAGACCATCCAGACTGTTACCTAGAAATGGAAGTGTTAATAGTTTATTTATATCAAGTAACAAAAATGCAGTAAATGAACAAAAGAGAAATCTAAATCAAATCAATATTTGGTGTGACCATCATTTGCCTTCAAACAGCATCAATTCTTCCATGTACACTTGGACATTTTTTGAAGGAACTCGGCTGGTAGGTTGCAAACATCTTGGAGAACTAGCCACAGCTCTTCTGTGGATGTAGGCTTCCTCAAATCATTCTGTCTTTTCTTGTAATCCCAGTCAGACTCAATGATATTGAGATCAGGGCTCTGTGGGGGCCATACCAGAGCCTCCTACACAGCTGTTTATGTTTCAGTTAATGACTGTTTTAACCTACATGTGAAATTGATGATGATTAGCACCTGTTTGGTACATTTGGTTGATCATACACCTGATTATAATCCTACAAAATCCCTGAATTTGTGCAAGTTTACTCATAGGAATTGATGCTGGTTTGAAGGCACGGGGTTGTAACACAAAATCAGTCAGTCAGTCAGTCATTTTCTGTACCGCTTATTCCCAGTTAAGGGGTCACGGGGGAGCCGGTGCACAGCCGGCAACTCTGAGCGCAAGGGCAGGAACCAACCCTAGACAGGGCGCTAATCCATCGTAGGGCTCATACACAC
>JAOVYV010000008.1:5041213-5059554 GCA_025674545.1 Hassar affinis
GTATTGGCCGCAAAAGGAGGCCCTACACCATACTAATAAATTATTGTGGTCTAAAATGACAGGTGTTTCAGTTTCATGTCTAACCCCTGTACTTGCTATTTGCGCCAAGGACACATATACACACACAGCCTCTCTTCAAAACTTTCCACCATTTTTATGCTGTGTGCCTGCACTGACCTTACTGTTTTTGTGTATACTGCATATACTGCATATACTGTATACTGCATAGTTATCTGCAAGTATATTTCTAGCCTTTATTAAACACGCAAACAATTCCAGAACTAAGGACATAAATCAAGTCATATAACATGCACAAGGTCAAGTCATCAACAAACAGCATAACCCAGGCAAATCCTGAGAAAAATATACAAGGGTCAAAAACAAGAATCAAACCCACACTGAATAAAAGGCTTGGAATCAGTAGGTAGGAAATCACTGAACAAAATGTTGCAGTGAGCGAAAGTTTCAAGCAGGTTTTTATAGTGTGCATGAGTGCATGCATGTTAATGAGTCCCAGGTGTGTGTGCAATCAGAATCTAGGCAAACTTGACCTTGGCAGATGGGAGTCCTCAGCTTCTGTGTTAGTAGTCCATGAAGCTTTCTGGGAAATAGAGTCCGCTGCTGAATTTGGCTTAGACCTGATGCTATGATTACGTTGCTGTTCTTTTCCAGCCAGCAGAGGATGCTACTGAGTATGTGTGAAGGTTAGCACCATGTTTACCACCATGACTTCTGAAGTGTTTGTCAGAGATTTTGACTTTACCTCAGACAATACAAAACTGCACTATTTTGTTGACAAGTGCTTTATATATTACACATTATTACACATGTTGATTAGGAGTGGCATGTAAATTTTATATAATAATATAATAATAATAATAATAATAATAATAATAATAATAATAATAATAATAATAGAGAAAATCATGCTAGTCTGAAGATGGTAAGAGGCATAGTGGCAGTCACTGGAGGAATTGAGTGTAAAAAAGTGAGGCAGAGGTGGATACAACTGCAGGCATTTAAGTTAAAACACAAAGGCAGCGGTCCAAAACAGCAATCCAAACACAACAGTCAAAGGGTCAGGTTATCAGCAAACACAACACACTAAGCAAAATCCAAGATCAAGGTAAAAACACAAGAGCAGATATTCAAAAAACAGACACTACAAAACAAAGACTTTATAAGTCATACAAAGGGACCCCGAGCATTACTTTGCAAAGAGCAGTCCAAACTCGTACTGAGTAGCCGGAGTCCAGGTGTGTACTAGGCGATATAGAGCCAGGGAGTGTAGTCATTTGATGATCTGTCTTTATATTGTCTGGCTGCAATGGTCCATGAAAGTTGAAGCTCTGTGTCTGAGAATAAGCAGGAAGTGGAGCAGATGTGGCACTGAGTGAGACAAATTCTTAACGAGTCTCAAATTATAAGTGTACACAGAATTGTTATACATTCATCATCAAACATCAAAAGAATAAAAAGAAAAAAAATCAGTGTGAGCTGTAAATGCCATCTCTCCTGCATGCCTGGCAAATCTTTTTGTTTTTTTTTTCTTAGCAAACACCAACTATCTCCTTGTTCCAAAACAGGATCTAGGGGATGGGTGACTTTTGAAGTTCGGTTGAGAAGTGGGGGGACCGCAGGCAGCTCAATGCAATTTTGCGCTAGCAAAAAGACAGGAGAGGCACAGTTGGGTCCCTGATGAACTTCCTGCTGAGCTTATTATGAGAATCAAAATTCATGTCGGAATGCAGTTTTCACTATGGACCAAGTTTGTGTGTGTGTGTGTGTGTGTGTGTGTGTGTGTGTGTGTGTGTGTGTGTGGGTGGCTGGGTGTCTGTATGTATGAATTCAGTAAAGCAAAGAGAGTTTTGAATGTCCTTTTGTGCATGCCTCTGCATGCATACACCCAAAGGATGAATGGACTGGATGTGTGTGCATGACATTTCGTGCTTCTCCCTTGTGTGCATATTAATGACATTTGGTATTTTTGAAGCCCTATAAAATATGCCCCTTGATCGCGGCATGGGTATAGTATTAGAGGCAATGGGAGTTCAGTGGAAGAGCTCCTTTCAAAGGTGACCTGCCTGTTGTAGGGTCTCCGAGAACACGCACAGTGTGATGGGAGAGAAGCGTTGAATGCATGCAGCTGTCTCTGTGGATTAGCCTCACTAAACATCTGTGGCTTACTAAAACACATATGGTGCTGTATGTATATACGTACATACAGTGCTGTGACAAAGTATTTGCCCCTTCCCCAATTTCTTCTATTTCTGCTAAGATGTCACATTGAAATGTTTCAGATCCAATTCATTTTAATATAAGATAAAGTCAATATGAGTAAACACAAAATGCATCTTTAAAATGATTATTATATACACATTAGGGTTTGTGAGCATGAATTGCCCATTTAAGGTCTTTCTACAGCATCTCAATGGGATTCGAGTTAGACAGTTGACTCGGTTGCTCCAAAACCATTGTTTTGTTTCTTTTGAGCAATTCAGATATGGACTTGCTTGTGTTATAACCCAGCTGTGCTTGAGCTTATGGTCACAAACTGACAGGTGGATATTCTCCTTTAGGATTTTCTGATAGAGTGCAGAATTCTTGTTTCCATCAATTATGACATGTCATCCAGGTCCTGCAGAAGCAAAGCAGCCCCAGAACATCTCACTACCACCACCATTTTTGACTGTAGGTATGTAGATATGTTCTTTTGGTGGAATGCAGTGTTAGACTCACACCAGATGTAACTGGAGCCATGTCTTCCAAAATGTGCATCTTTGACTCATCAGTCCACAGAATTTTATCCCAAAAGATGTTTTTTGGCAGATGTGAGATGAGACTTTCTGTTCTTTTCGGACAGCAGTGTTTCGAGCCCCCAGCTCCCATGGTTGCCATTTCTGCCCCGTGTCTCTCTGATTGTGGAATCCTGTACATTGACTGTAACTGAGGTAAGGCCTGCAGGTGTTTATATGCTCATCTGGGTTCTTTTGTGACCTCCTGGATGAGTTATTGATGGGCTCCTGGTGATATTTAGGTAGGCTCCTGGGAAGGTTCACCATTCCCTGTTCAAACTTGCCTCCATTTGTGGATATTGGCTCTCACTGTGGATCACTGGAGTCCTAGAGCCTCAGCAATATTTTTGTAACACTTTCCAGACTTGTAGATTTCATTGACTGTTGCACATCAATATTCAAATCTCTTTAGAACATGACAACATGTGCTGCATTTTGAGACCTTCTATCCTGCTTCACATTGCCAGACAGGTTCTATTTAAGTGATGTTTAGATTCAAAAGGTCTGGCACTAATCATGCCTGAGTGTGGCTAGTGAAATTAAACCCAACAGTCAACTGAATTTAGTTAAGGTTGATTTGGGGCAATTACTTTTTCACATGGGTGATATAAGTTTTGAATAAATCTTCAGTAAATGGAATGATCATTTAAAAGGTGAAATTTGTGTTTGCTCATGTTGTCTTAATCTTATTAAAATTAGTTTGATGATATGAAACATATAAATGTGACAAATTGGGAAGGGGGCAAATACTTTGCCAACGGCACTGTATATGGCTATGACTGTATGAGTCACGTCTACTATACAAAGCAACTATATGTTTTACCAGTTATCTGAGGGACTTGAAGGGACCTTCTTAAGCAACCCAAGCTATCCAGTAAGTGAGGGGTCTTCATGCAGAATCAAACCCATTTCAATCAAACTCATGTCTGAGTCATTTGAGAGAAAATGCATAGAGAGGTAGAATTACTGTGAGAACAATCATGATTTGTTGACATGATGCTATAATAGACAGCAGATAATAGGCAGCTCATACTGGCCAGAGATAGATTATACAGGCCAGAGATGGTATGTTGCACTGTATATACACTAAGTATTTGCTAAATTTAATTTTATTATTTAGTTAGTTAGTCTACTCTGGTTGCAAATGTCATAATTTTTCCCATATTTCTGTCCACAGAATGAAAGACGTTTCCTACACCTTCCACAAATAATGGAGTATCTTTCTTTTTTGGTCTTTTTAATTTGCATGAAACTGATATTGAATAAATAAAAAACAAATGAAAAGTAATTTTATAAAAGTTTAATTCAGACTAGGCAGTTCCCTGAGAGTCAGTCCAAGATAATCTTTGAAAAGAGGGAGATAATCAAATTCTGCATGTATAAGGCACTTGTGTGTGAGCGACAGCCCAGCAGCAGCTGTTCCTGATGGGTTTACCCACACAGACAGAGAGACAGAGACAGAGAGAGAGAGAGAGAGAGAGAGAGACTGACGGTGAGTATGCACAGCAGGGAAGTGTCTCTATTTTCCTCTACATTATGTGTCCATTTATTCAAGCTTTTGACATTGATCCCACTCGTCCCATTTTCAATTCCTGTGACATCATTAAGAGTGTGCTTTGTCTGCTATTTAATAAAGCTCAGTTTATCCATCCTGGCAGGACAGAGTGAGAGGCCAACTTCAGATGCATGGAAAGAACAGGAATGCATTCACACCTCGCTTGTTTTTTGACAACAGCCAATGTGGCTCATTTAACCTATATAGAGGCAAGTGTGATTTGTGACTGATCAGCCTCGTCTCACCTATATGTCTGCAAGAAAATAAATGGGAATTACATGAGAAATGAGTGGTCTAAGTATGTGCTTTGGCTACATATATAACAATTAGCACAGATCTGTCTCTAGTGTTTCTTCATATTTTCTAGCTCATGTACCCAAGCCATCATGTGGTGTGACTGCATGCATATCAGCACATCTAGCTAAAAATCAGATCTCTTTCAGGGCTCTTTCAGAATTGTGCTCTCTTTTGGGTCTACAGAAGTCCTGGAAAAATGACATTAATTGTACCAGTATTGAAATAATTATCTCAGGTAATTAAGGCTTTGCATAGAACAAGAGATAGATTGCAGTTCTGTGTTCCTGGGGCGAACAAGAGTGGAATTCCTGTCTTTAATGTGCTTTAATGCTTTAATTGAAAGGGATAGGCCATGCTGTCAAAGCTACATGCGGGGCAAAGCGACATGCAGGGAACGTGCAAATTGAAGTTGCAGAGGCTGTAATTGTGGCTCTGAAGCTTATCACATTAAATCAAAGTGCGGTGATTGCATCTTCCTTTAATCAGTGGAGATGTTGTCCAATGTTGAAAAATTGAAAAGTCTCATGACATGGTTAACATTTCTATGATACTGGACATCTGACACCTCCCTGACTGGCATTACTTTCAACCGGTACTCAATCATTTGAAATAATAAGGACTTTGCATCTGTAAAACCAGCAGTCAGCTAGGTGCGATCTGTTGGCTGATCTCACTAATGTGAACTGGAACAAAATTGACAGGGGTTTGTCTTTTAGGTGGCAGATCAATCAGTGATCTGCCGGGCACATTTTGCTGGTAAGTGGACATGTAGGATTAAAGCATATAAAGAACTGTTGTCATTAATAATGGATAGACTCCTCAGTGCAGGTAAATGAAGCATTTACAGGGAAATGTTGGGGAAATACTGGGGAATGTTAGAGTTTCAGTCTTTGCATAATTAATAATTAATAGATGTCTTTACATTAAGACATACAGCATATAACATCAGGTGCAAAGTGGAAGTTCAGGTGAAGTGCAACTCCACCCACACATTGACAAAAACAGGTATTTCAATCAGATTTAGAAGCTTTTTAAAAGTTATTAGTATTAGTATTAGTTTTTTTTTATTGTAAGCGGTAGCCTTAGAATACATACATTTCATTTACAATATTTTGGAATTCTATTGGATAAAAAAATTTGTCCCTTAACTTACTAATATACAGACATCCAGACACATGGTGTAGTGATCGTTATGTGTCACTTCTCTGTATTTCTGAAAATTAATTTAAAACCTGCATTTAAAAATCCTGGCACATACAATCTGTATTTGTATTACATTATGTAAGTAATGTATTATGTTAGTGATTTATGGGACCATAAACTCTTTAGAGTTTTGATACATTGACTCCATGCACATATTACATCAGGCTCTGTCCTTGCCAGAGGTTTCCATTCACTAGGGAAAAGTGGTGGACACTATTTCTTAAAGTGACATTGAGTTACATAATGGACATTTATCCACTTAAAGTTGCCTCTAGTCAAAACAAAAAGTTCTGTAAGCATTTGATTGACTGTAATTATTTTCCCTGGCCCATGAGATACAACCCTGTTTGAGGCTTTTTCATTTAAACCCTGAAGTGATCAATACATTGACTTTGATTTGACCATGTTTATTTAGTCACTATAAAGTGATCCAAAAGTGAATAATGTAAATAACAATGCTATGAAATGAATAAAAAGCTTTTTATGGTGTCAGGCTTTGAGATTTGCCCTTCCCGAGGCTATGTGGTGCTCCGATCTGAAAGAAGGTGAATGTACTATATAATGTACATACTAACAGTATGTACTATTGGATGATGAATCGCATTATGCTTCTTCTGTGGTTGATGGGTGCTTTTATAAAACTGGATTCAGTCCAGCTATTAAAATGCAGCAAGCATTAATAAAATACCTATATAAAAGAACTCTCATGGTGGAAACATGTAAAAGTTTATGAGCTGTAATATGTGTTGTGCAGACCTGCATATGCTGTTTAAAGCTGAATAATGCTTAAATGTGCAGCAATAGAATAAATTACAGACCCTGAAAGATATAAACCCCAAATCTTTTTTTCTGCAAACATTAGTGCACAGGCATTTTACAGTTGAATCACTACTGTACTATTGTTGCTATATGTATACTAATACAGCATATAAAAGAGTAGGCATTTTTTATTCTTGAATCTCATAACTTATAGTTATGAGATTCAGTCAAAACTGTCAGGGCTATTCAAAAGCTTTCAGCTTGTATTCCTTGTAGTAGTTCATTGTGGATTTTGAGGTATGTTTTGGAACATTGTCCTGGATGCCAGTGATATTTTAGATTCAGTTTCATGTCTGACTTCATGTCCCATTTGCTTTAAGAATTACCTACCCATGCCTAACAGCAAGATATTCTTTTCATCAAATGATGTTCCTTTTTCCCTTACATATACAATTTGTGATTATGACCAAAGAGTTTCTTTTTTTTAACTTCATCAGTCCAAGGCATTTGTTGCCTCTGACCTACTTAGAAGTTGTTTTGCATACATGAGATGTTTTTGTGATTTGTGATGAGGTCACAGGTTTCATTCTGATGATTCTTCCATGCAGATCTTGCAAGCAATGCTGCACAGTAGAGAATGCATGTCAGTTTGCATTCATTATTTTATTTGCTGTTCTAAGCATTTCTGAGATTTTTCTTGGCCTCCCAAATCTAGCACTGATTTTTGACAATTCAGAGAGTGGAAACAGATAGGTGGAAGTGCTTTGATATATTTTTATAGCCATCCTCTGCTTTGTAGAGTCGATTTTATTTTCAGGTCCCCACTCATTTGCTTTGAGCAGTCTGTGATTGTTGGGTTTTAGCCCAAGGCTTGAAGAGTCAAAGAATTTTTAAGTTTTTAAATTGTTATTCCTGATGAGCATTCTTGACATGTCTAATGAGTCTCAGTGGGTCACTTATGACAGCTTAAGAGAATTTACAACTGTTTGGGTATCTACACCTTTGCAAATGCAACAATTCCCTTTTTACATCTGTTTATCAAATGTATAGTGACTGTACATTGATATTTGTAGTAAATGTGCTTTTAATTGTTTGCTATAGAGGTTGTGTTAACATCTTTTCACTTAAAATATTGAATGTAATTCAGCCAAGTGTGCCCAAACTTTAGTATGCAACTTTATAATCATATTATTAAAAGTTGCCCTCTAATGGGTCATGTGGGTATGTACTACATGTGTTCCTGTAGGCCTGATTTCTTCATGGCAGAAACATTGACAAAAAGTGTAATCTGACTGCAAGTATCATACAAAATGTCCATGTCAACTGGTGTATGTCAACAGGAACTATTCTAACAAGATAAAATTAAGGTATAAAGTATATTTGAGAGTTAATGTTAAGGTGAACATGATAAGTGCAGATGGTCACATGAAGGTGGCTAGAAAAGTGGGTTTTGTATTCTGAAACATTAAGTCATGATAATAGAGAGACTATCAAAATATGCTGAGACCAGTCACACCAGCCAATCTGCCATCAGCTGCTGGGTAGTCATTCTATCTACTTGTTTTGACTGTTGGATCCTGATGTGAACCTGTTATTTTTGCCTCCCAATTCAGCATTATTTCTCTTTTATTCTCTACAAATGTATTGACTGATTTAATTTAAACACCTACAGTATGTATGTACTTTACTAGGAACACCTCTGCAGCCCTTCATTATTGCAATTGTCAATTCAGCCAATCATGTCACAGCAGCGCCACAGTATAGGCATAGAAAAAAAACATTGCATGCTTGATGGTGCCACATGGGCTAGTTTAATTTTTTTCACACACCAGTGTATAACATTTTACATAGAATGGTGAGGAAAAAAGTCACTAGTCACCAGATTTGAATAATGTCAGATGGGGAAGTATGGTAGAGTCAAAGGATAAATGTGCATCTGACAAATCTAAAGCTATTCTTTGATTCAGTCAAATCACCATGGACCAGGATCTCTAAGCAATGTTTCCATCATCTTGTGGAATCCTTGCAATGAATATCTCAGGCTGTTCTGCATGTTTATTTTTCAATTTGGTCTGGTATAATAACACTATACTCTTTATACTGAGAAACAATGAATGGAAATACAGGGGTAAACAGGTAATAATAGTAGTAGTATACTGTTATAATTTCTACAAATGATTTCACTTACAACTTGATAAAGCTGCATTGTTGCCATGGCAATCTATACCCCCTGTGGTTAAATACACTCCCTCACATATCCAGGAGAAAGAGAGAAGGAGAGAAAGCGAGTGAATGACAAGGCAGAAGGGTAAAGGTTGCTTATCGAGAAACTGACACTCAGACCTTGGTGAGCTTGAACTGTTTTTACACCTAAAATGCTCAGTGAGAAAAAAAACACATCAAGGTCATAAATCACAGATACACATTGCTTCTGTTTCACACTCTCTTGCATGGTAACATAGAATATACTTCTGCCTCTCAGTTTGAGATGCATTGCTCAGTGCAATAAGCCCTGCTTGCTTTTTTTTCCCTCTGTGTTCATTTGTTTATATAGGCATGTGCATTTATTTTAGTTTTAGCTCTGTCTCTGCCTTTGTCCTCTCATTAGTGTGTTACCCAAATATACCCATTTGTTAAGCCTTTGATTAGTTTGCTCATTTATACCCAGCTGTGCCTTAGTCTCACTGTGAAGTCCCAGTGATTGTCAACAAACCTTTCCATGCATCGGTTTCAGCTTCTACGAGGATAAGTCAAAAATTATATTTAATTGTCTAAAATTATCTTATTATATTAAAACTTCCACTATGAGTCTGAGAGTAGACAGTAGAGTATGGAATGGAAACATCCTCAATCGCCGACCAAGAAAAAGTTCAAAAGTCATTCATCAGCTGGAAAATTGATGCTTACAGTTTTCTGGGATCCTCAAGGGCCAGTATAGGAACATTATCAGGAAAAAGGTTCAATAATCAACAGTGCTTGTCACAGTGAGATGCTCACTGAAGAGCTGAAGCCTAAAATTTGAACAAAACCCAGAGGACTGCTATCTAAGTGCATTGTGTTGTTGCAGACGGCTACTAAACTATCGATACCCACAAAAAACTTTGTTTTGAAGTTGTTAAAGTATCTTCCCTATTGTCCTGGTCTTGCCCCATTGAACTATCACCTGCTTGTCCCCCTGAAAGTAGCCCTACAAGGATGAAGACTCATGTCTGATGAAGACATGAAGAGAGCAGGTGCATTCAAGACTCACAGCTCAGCCTAAAACATTATATAATGAGGGAATATGAAAGCTTGTTTACAGATGGACAAGTGTATGGAAAAGCATGGAGACCAAGTCAAAAAATTACATTTGTTTTTTGAAAAGTCTTTTTCTGAAAGTTGATTAAAATAAATTCTGCAGCCAGAGTATGGATCATTTTTGACTCACCCTCATATGTTTCCTGGTAATTTTTTGCTCCTGGTAATGTTTTGCTTAGTAATATGGTTTGTACCTGTTTATTTGTCTTCCTGTACTCTATTCCTACACTATCTACATTCTGACTTTTGGATTTGCCCTAATAAAACACACATTAAGCATGTGTTGTACTTCTAACTAAACATTCACTAGACACTTGAATTGTCAATTCATTTATTGCTCCTGTTATTAAGGTGAAAAAGCAGGGAAAGGGTTAAAAGACTATAACGTGTTTTTTTTTTTAACTCTGTATCTAACTGGTGTGGTGTCTATGTTTGGTTTTTACTAGTGTTTTATAGTTATAATATGCATATATATTATACTCATATCTTTTTATATCTACTCATATCTACTCAATCTACTCATATCTAGATTTTTGTAGGTCTCTGAAACAGTGTGTCCACCAAAGCATAAGATATGGATTTGTTTAAGCAAGGCTTTTTGGGTGGAATGTGAGAGCCTATACAGAGAGGGGCCCACATATCCTGTTGATCTATATTCTGTACATTAGGTCAATTTCTAGATGTTAGGTCATCTTTGTGTGCTATATAAGCTATATGGATTGAACGCCTGGGCAGAGGACAATTGGCAGAGACCTCTCCAGGCGTGTCTGGTCTATTTGTAATAAACTTTTATACTACAACAAGATGGTGTCAGCAGAGTTAATTCCTACAGTACGGTAAAATATGGTCAAGTAGATTTAGATGAAAAGTACCTGTAAACTAGTTAGTAAGCTTGCCTGAAATAAGTTGTAAGCTTGCAAAATCAGTGAGTTAGTGAGGTATTTGGCATGTCAGTGTTTAATACGTTTATAGTTAACTGTTAACTCTTTTTGGTCATGGGGAATGATGTAATAAAATGCCAGCTGGGTTTGTAAACATGGGCATGAATGGGTGGTGGAGTCAAGGACTAAAACCATGTAATCATCCCAATGAAACTTTTATGCACAACACAGATAATGCTTGGAGGAAAAGTCTGAACTTTAGGCTGAACTTTAATGTATAGTCAATATAAATGTCTACACACACCTGTTAAAACGGGAGGGTTTTGTGATTTGGGATTTTTCTGACATCTTCTGGGTTTCATCTGTCTTCTGTCATGGTCATGGTCCACAAAGAGCTTACAAAGAATGTACTGGATTTCACTGGTGAAAAGTATTCTTCAGGAATGGGATATAAACAATATCCAAAACATTAAATGTATAATGGAACACAGTGATGGCCATTATGAACAAGTGAAGAAAATGGGGTATTACAATGACATTAAAACAACAAGATGTCAGGATGTTGAAGAAAACCTCAGGAAGGCTACCAAGAGAATAATCTCTTATATTCTTCACATGTCTGGGCTATGGGGTAAAACCAACCCTCCAAGGCCACCTAAATTATGTCACAGCATACTTTATCTGCCTATACTCATTCACCTTCAGTGAAGCCCATGAATCTGGGCATGGAAAAGAAGCCTGTTGTCCAACGAGCATTAATCGCATCCCATTAAAACACAGTGTAACTGAATCTGCAATAGATTTAAGAAGAAGTTGTTCAATGTCTTAGAATAGCCCAGTCAGAAACCAGATCAATTGTAAATCCTATCAAAAACCCATGGAAGGACTTGAAGATGGCTGTGCACAAGAGATCCCCTTGCAAATTGATAGAGCTGGAGTGGAATAAAATAAGGATGATAGACTCAGAAAGACCACTCAAAAAGACTGATTGCTATATTACAAGCAAAATGTCCTTTTACATAGCATTACTTAAGGGGTGTGCACACTTACTCAACCAAGTTATTGTGGGTGGCTCTGTCACATCAAAGGTGGAAAAGACCTTACATTATAACACAAAAAACTACCATTTTAACAGGGGTGTGTAGACTTTTTATATCCAACGTAAAATTAATAACCAAACTTAGTACTGTATGTGGCAGTGAATTAGAGCTATTAAATAATAAATAGTAGGGCCCTGATTTCTTAAGATCCCAAATAATGAGTACAAATGTGCATGTGCAATAGCATAAAAACCTTTTGCCTGGGTAAATTTTCCCAGATGCACACTGTAGATTTGTACCTAATATCTGCTACTGTAAATATAAAGACGGTCACGGGCTCATCTCCTGAGCATCATTTACAATATGCTCATATTCAACATCCTTTTGTTATACTCTTAATTCTGTTTGCCTTTACTTTACCAGCACTATATACTGTAATGATTTATAGTCCCACTATCTGTTGTCACCTACCCCAGGATGAGTTCCTTTTAAATCTGGTTCCTGTTACGGTTTCTTACTTATGTCATCTCAGAAAGTTTTTCCTTGCCACTGTCTCCTCTGGATTGTTTATTAGGCATCACAATATAAATGTATATACAGATTTTGTAAAGCTACATTGTTTAAAAAAAAACATTATGACACAAATCAAATATTATTTGCGTCAGTGGTTTTGATATTCTTAGTTATTCACAAACTTATAATTTGGCAAAAGAATTTCATATAGAGGTGTAAATTAGCTTACACTTACTCCTGATTCACATACATAAGTGAATGCATACTTTGTGAGTACTATTTAACAAGCAGGTAATTTGGTTGAATGCTTTAATTAGAGTATTGTCTTTTCTTTGTATCTTAAGGTTTTTTTATTCCCATAACAACACACTTTATTGCTGTTACAAGTTTCCAGTTGAGTTTCTCATTAGTATGTTGAGGTGAATGTGTATAGGGATTGGGCACACCAGGGAAGTCCTCTTAGCCTCTGGCTTTTCCCTCGCTGCTGTCTGTCCTTTAATTACCGTGCATAGTTTTGCAAGGACTGAAGGTCTGTTTAGCAGTAGGTGCACTACTCATCCTGTTCTCAGAGCTGAAGGGGAACAGGCTCTGGGCCACAACTATGGCCCTGTCTACAAGCTAAATTGTGTAACCCAGAGGAAATATAAATTGCTACAACTATGTCAGGATGCAAGTGAGAAAAAGAATTAATCTATTAAGCATCTATAACAGATTTTGTTTTTTAATTCAACCATTCTTTGCTATGCCACCATGATGGAAAAAGCTGTGTCTGGCCTTTGAAATGGTCTTTTAAACACTAGTAGGTTAGCACTAGTAGGTTAAGTAACTGTTATTACCTTGGGATTTCTTCTTCAATTTAGAAAAAAACATTCACAATCTCTGTCCTTAATGAAACAGAAAAGGAAAGAATAGCAGCAGAACATTGGATTAATATAACCACACTTAACACAGATGTGTAAGATACAGTATTGCAGCTGAGGGACCACTTGAACACCTGCCTGCACAATCCCAGTGCTCTATAACTGTGGGCCTTTTGCATTAATTTGGCATTCAGCACAATGTTTTACATATTATCTACTGACCCAGGATAAGGGCCAATGTATACCATGTACACAACAGCATGTAAAGTGTGTTTCTACTGACAAATAATTTTTTTAATGAAAAAGGATGGACATTTTGGACATCTGACTGACTGCACATTCCATTCTATTTTGTGCAATTACTGGTGGTCAGTTTTGCATGTGATTTTTCCACATTTATAGTTCAGATATATAAGCAGTGCTGCCAGGTTAACAGATTTCCCACAGAATTGGGATACCCTTTAAACGGATTGGGGCTTTTTTACTTCCATTCCCATATTATTTATAGGACATCACACATCAGGAACACACCTTTATTTTCTCAGATCTAAAAAAGAAATTCAACACTCTGTTCAAGTCAGCCTAACAAGTCACATCTGTCACTTTGAAGCTAATGCACATATTCACTTCACAAAACAGTAACAGAAAAATACATGCCCTAGGTTTAATCCTAAATTACACATTATTTAGCATACATTTTCTGTAAAATGCTTTGTTATAGCCTATGCCATGCACTTATATCCATATTCATTGATAGAAAAAAAGTGCATTTTGTGTGAAAAAATATCTTACCAATTCCAAAGGGTTATATAAAAGCACCAAAAAGTATGCATGGCTTCTTCTTGACTGTTTAACAACTAATATTTATCCCTAAAAGACAGCATTGTAAATTTGAAATCTTTGTGAAAGATTTTTTTGACATCAAAGTGAAAAGTAAAGTTTTATGTTGAGATTCATTCTTGTGCTGCACTATCTAGCCAGAATTCTATGAGACTTCATTATTACATTTCACTGAAATATACATTTCACTTATATTGTAAATGTAATTAATTATTATCATACAGCAGAGGCAGATAGATGCTAGTGTGAGCTGTTTATTAACAATCCAAATAAAGAGAAAATGTAACAGGCAGGGGTCAAACATCAGGCACACAGTGCAGAGGAAACAAAATTGAAATGAAGGGTAGAAGCAAAAACTTTGAAACCAAAAATAAGAAATAGAGAAACCAACACTTAAATGCCTCCTGGAATAGCAAAACCTTGAAAAGATAGGCAGTGAATGAACTCTTACAAATACATCGAGAGCGAGTTAATGTCTGGACTGGATTGTATTATGGATTTGACAGTGAGAATTGGTGGATGGTGGATTTGAATGTAACAATCATGGAACATGGTTTCTTTGTAAATTACTTTTCACCATAAAGTATTTCAGATTTACTGCAATAGCATTAAAACCACCTGCCTTATATTCTGTAGGTTCTCCTTGTGCAGTCAACACAGCTCTGACTCATCAATACACAGCAAGCTGTGCTGCACTGTGTGTTCTGATGCCTTTCAACCATAGCCATAGAATTAGCTTTTTTTTAGATATTTGTGCTACAGTAGCTCTTCTGTAGGATTAGACCAGATGGATTAACTTTTCCTATCCCACCCTCATCAGTGAGCCTTGGTCATCCATAACCCTGTCTCCAGTTCACCAATTGTCCTTTCTTGAACCAATTTTGGTAGGTAATATCCACTGTATACCAGGAACACCCCACAGTCTCTGGTTTCCACCCAAAGACATGCAGTCAGGTAAAATTGGAGATGCTAAATAACCCCTAGATGTGAGTGTGTGTGAATGTGTGTCTATGTCTGTCCTGCAATGGACTGATGTCCTGTCAAGAATGCTTCTCTGCCTTCTGCCCAATGAGCACTGAGATGAGGCTCCAACACCCCCATGGCCCAATAGTAGGATAAGTGGCTTATGAATGAATATTACATAAGCAACACACAAAAAGAAGGTCTAACCTTAAATATTTAGGCATTCATCATTAACAATGAATTCATGAGTACTTAGAAATTTATAGCTCAAAGGTATACTGTTGTAATATATAATTAAATTAGTTTCTGTGAGCTATTTGACAAAGCACAAGACTGTAACTCCTACAGGTTGAAAACCTTTGAAAATTTAACATTCTGTAACTTAAATGCAATGAAAACATTCAGATATTTTTCATAGCTGTGTGGTTTCTAGCTGGCAGAATACATAAAAAGTCACAATCCATTTTATATGCTGCTGAATAACACATTTATGCTTAAATCTTAAAGGTCAGTGTGGCCACTTGTGAGCCTTTGTTTCAAAGCTGTATAAGGAAGAATGAATTTCATTTTAAGGCACACATGTTCCCTGGGGTTATTAGGATGGCTTAAAAAGGAGATCACATGGAGGTCAGAGCTTCAATATTTCTCAGCCAAAATCTCTAGATTTGTCAGTGAGTATCTGTCCCTCACTGACATGCTTAAATAGAACCCAAGAGAAACCCTTGACCAGACACATTTCTGAGACAATCAGTGAGGACATACTGCAATCAGATCTACATGATGATATATGTACAAATCAACTTTTTTGTAATAAATGTAAAGGAAAGTTTTTATGGGTGTACAGTTCTGAATAAGATTCCCAACACTGAATCTGAATATACTGTAATATTATAATGAATGTAATACATATGTGCAGTTTGATATCCAATACATTTACATTAGATTCATTAATTCAGATGACATTCTGTAGAAAAAATGTCTAAAACTCTATAGAAAACTTCTGAGCAACAAGCATCCTTGCCACAAAAGAACTCATGACAAATAAAACGTGGTTCCATCATTTCTGTACCAGCTCAGTGGTTATTCTTCATGCAGCCAAATTCTAGAAAGGACAGAAGGGAGCTAAAAGGAAAGAGGAACTGAAAAGGGCAAGAAATGTAATCCTGACATGTAAAGCAAACACCAAGTTTCATCCATTTTATCTATTTCATCTTAACCTTCAGAAGCAGTGAGAATTATCTAAATACCTTCTTGTGCATGGGCACATGCATGCTGAGACCTACAACAAAGTCACAAAGTGATCATATGACATGATATTTAATACATAATACTATGATCATATGGTCATTTTTCCTTTTCCCATTATTCTTCTCACCTAATACATGTGCTGGACCTAATACAACTATCTGTTTAATAACTTGTGAAAACAGTCAGAGCTACAGGTAGAATTCCATCATCTCCTGTCATCTCATTTCAACAGCAGTGAGTGTATTTCATAAATATTGAAGCCTTTTATAACTCTGCTAGATTGTACTAGCTTCAGTTTGGACCATTTTTAGCTTGCTAGCCTTATCTTCACTCTTGCTTACAGGGTACCCTCTTGTGCCACAAGGGTAATAAGGTCATAAGGTCTGTTCTCAAGTGCTTATTTATACACAAAGCCCATTTCCAGAAAAGTTGAGGCACTTTCTTAAAATGCAATAAAAACTGAAATCTGTAATTTGATCATTCACTTGAACATTTACTTAACAGACAAATGGGTAAAGAAAAGAGTTTCATTATTTTCAACGATGAACTTAATTCTATTTGTTAAATATAAGCATATATTTTCCCTTTTTAACAGACCTTTTTTGTCTTTTTTCTTTCCAGATATCCGTCTTGTCTTTTCCTTTCAAATCTCTCCTTCTCTCCAGAGAACCAAAAACCCTTACAAATTACCTTGGGCAAAAACACTACCCCATGGTCATGCTCCTGTGAAAGTGTGACAAGGTTGCACTCCACTACTTGATTTTAAATAGGCCCTCCAACAGGTGTCTGCACTCAGGTCTGATCACGGAGAACTCTGGGAGATCTTCCCGGCCACACGTTGCTGCTGCCTTCTGCCGGTGGCCACGGGTGGAGCACTGGCTTCTTACAACAAGTTAATTACAAACTTTTCTGTTACCCAATACTCACCTCTCAGTCCCACTTTGAGAGAATCTTTGTTTAACATGCTTGAGTTTTACCCACTGCATGCCATTTGTGGGCCTGTGAATATGTACCATTATTGTGGTTGAGTGGTTCTCCCCTGGTATAGCATGCATGCATAACATGCATACAAGGGCTGGAGTTTAGCTTCCTACCATAGCTTCCTACAATGCCAGGAACCATGCTCAGTTAGATACTGGCATCTCCTTCATCACCATGGAGACCTCCCTCACTGGCTGGTGGGCTGTGTGGTACCTCAGATTCACAGGAAGAATGTCAACCCTAATGTCAAGGTAGAACATTGGGACTGGGGTATCACCATGTCCTGGTCTGTTTAATTGTTAGGCACAGTATGCACTCTATAATTTTCACCCTGCCCATGGTTTTAAGGGGGATGAAATAGAATGCCATATATTTTCCCTGTGGTTCTTTGACTGTTGCTATAATTCCCTGCCATTGATCAACCAGCTCCAATCTGGAAGGTTTCAGAAGGTTCCAGAAGTTTCCAGGGACCAATGGCATATGATAATGATATTCATCAAATTCTGTCATACAGTCACTTCATGATTTTGTTGAAAGTCTCAGCATGGTTGTGAACATCAAGAGGTTTTCACCACCCCTAGTGGTTGATCCAGTCTATGATCCAGGTTTCACTGAACTCAAATAGCATTTGCAACTGGCTTAGGGTAAATGTGCTTTTCTCAGCACATACTCTGAGACTCTAATGTAGCATTAAACATTTAGATCCTGAGTCCCCATTAATGGTGATAAGATATCCAGTTGCAGAGCCAAGGAGAGCAGTGTGATAAATGAGCACCAGTCTATCCTGGATTATAGTTTGATTCAGTGTCTTTTCTTTACTTTATGCTGTGATTAGTCCACTTTGAGTCCTATTTGGGGCAGTGGTTTAAGTTGTTCTCAATTTAATCCTACAATAAAAAGCCCTAGATGGGAAAGATAGTGAGTAAAGATGAAAAAGAATGTAAAAAGCAGAATATTAAAAAAGTAATTTAAGAAAGTGTTATCATGGTTATAAATGTACACCTATAATTTCTCTCATTTTTGAATATTTTCTTAATCAACTCAACAGGTGAAAAACAGCAGCTCTCTGCAGTTGGTTTGTGGACAGTCATGGCTAAGACAAAGGAGCT
>JAOVYV010000008.1:5159533-5171550 GCA_025674545.1 Hassar affinis
ACCAGTGCAGCCATGTGAGACATCCTAGCACGGGCTGTTCTTTGCTCTCTGGCTGTGTGAAGGATCCAGTTATGGACTGGATTTTAATAATACTACATTCAGGAAGCTCGGGTAGGGTTTTACAGTAGCTCGGAAAAAATAATCAGTCTGATTTGAATACTTGGGTATTGAATCACAAGTGCCTACACCTATTGTTTAGCCATAGATTTACATTTATTTATCTATCTATCTGGAAGCTGAGCTTTCCCCAGCACGGATCAACATTTATGTTTTTTCATGGACGCTTTGCATCTGCTCAAAAGACTTTCGTATCTAAAGCTAAGGTACTTGTGGTTCTCATTGCCACGATCTTTGTTCCATGTCTTTCTGTATGTTTAAATATTGCATTTGTTTATGGACTTGTTCTCCACCTTGCACTTGTATATATTGTTTCACAAAATTTGGTGTTCGCTTCACACCCAGTTAGTTCCTTACTCCATTAGTGTTGTGTTGAGTTTGTGCTGCATAATAAACAGTAAACTGCACTTGGCTCCTGTCTGTGTGGGATAATTACAGGTTGATCTGCCACACCATGGAGCCAGCAGACATTGCTAAACTGCAGCAGACCCTTGTTTACAGAACACAGCAACTGGAGGAGGTGCACGCTACCATGCGGCACTGGGAAGCTATCTGGCAGCGTGTGGAGGCTGGTCCCATACCAGCCCCCTGTGTTGCTGGCACTTTGCCAGAGTGGTATGGTGGCAACCACAACGGGTGCAAAGGGTTCCTTCTCCAGTGCGACCTCTTTATCACTCTCCATGGGAGGCTCACGGATCAGCAGAAGATTCCCACATCCCACATCATTGGTTTACTCAGTTGCAAGGCCCTCCAGTGGGCCACTGCCCTGTGGCACCACGCAGGTGAGGGCATTTGTTGTACTCTCATTTTCCTGAACTGTTTCTCCAGGTGTTTGACCACAGCACTAACGGCCGGAGTGCCGGAGAGCAACTCCTTGAACACCATGACCTCAGGGAGGTCTTTGATAAGAAGAAGGCTGAAGGCCTACCTCCACACAGGACATTCAATTGCACCATAGATCTTCTGCCAGGCTGCACACATCCCAGAAATAAAATCTCTGCTGGAACGCCACACGATGGAGGAGTACATCCAAGAAGCCCTGACTCAGGGCCATATCTGGCACTCCTCATCGCCCACCTCAGCCGGCATCTTCTCAATGGAAAGGAAATGGACTCTGGCCCTGCATTGATTATACGGGCCTAAGCAAGGTCTCTGTGAGGTATCCATACCCTCTGCCCCTCATTCCATCAGCTCTGGAACAACTCCAGGGGGCCAGGGTGTTCACTAAATTGGACCTGCGCAGCGCTTATAATCTCATTCACATCAGTGAGGGAGAGGAATCGAAGACAGCATTCAGCATATCGGGCCACTACGAGTGTCTGGTTATGCTGTATGGCCTGGCCACAGCCCCCAGTGTATTCCAGCATTTCATAAATGAAGTGCTAAGAGATCTGCTGGGAAAATGTACCCTGGCTTACATTGACAACATTTTAATCTTTTCCCCAGATCTGGCCACCCACGTTTGCCACATTCGCCAAGTCTTGTTTCAGCTGCTTCAACACCAGTTGTATGTCAAGAGAGAAAAATGTCAGTTCCATCAGTCCCACTTGGAATTCCTTTGGTACCACATTGGGCCCAATGGGGTCACCATGAACCTCCAGAAGGTTGAAGCCATCACTCACTGGATGCGCCCCAACACAATGAGGGAGTTGCGGGGCTTCCTGGGCTTTGCTAATTTTTATAGGAGATTCATCTGTGACTTCAGTGTCCAAGCGGCTCCCCTCACCGACCTCTTAAAAAAGGGGACCAAGACCCTAAAATGGAACCCAGAGGCCTACCAGGCCTTTCAACATCTGAAGGACGCCTTTGTCTCGGCCCCAATCCTGCAACAGCCTGACCCCAACCTCCCCTTCATAGTTGAGGTTGACGCCTCCAGCCAATGGGCCAGCACCATCCATTCTCAGAGACAAGGCCAGCCAGCCAAGCTCCATCCAGTGGCCTATTTTTCATGTAAGTTCTCCACCTCTGAGCGTAACTACGACATGATAGACCATGAATTGCTGACCTTCAAGCTTGCCCTGGAAGAATAGAGGCACTGGCTGGGCAGAGAAAAGCACCCAGTAACGATTTTCACTGACCACAAGAACCTTGAATATATCAAGGCCATCAACATTTGTCATGAGCCATAGCCCAAATGAGGAAGGCCACGGATAAGAAGTGAGGAGCTACCCAAACCTAACAGCCAGGGGGCAGAGTTTGGGTATCAACCAAGGGCTTCAACAACCCCATGGACATCAAGAAACTCAGCCCCAGGTACATTGGTCCCTTTCCAATTTCTAAGCGCAGAGGGTGACACCTACACAGTCAGAGAGATCATTGATTCAAGAAAGTGGCAGGGCTCCATGCAGTATTTGGTGGCCTGGGAGGAGTCTGGCCCAGAGGAAAACTCCTGGGTGCCAGCCAAAGACATCTTTGTCCCCCTCCTGCTCCACGAGTTCCATGCCAGGCATCACCACAAGCCTGACCCACACAAATCAGGGAGACGGAGAAAGAGAGTAAGGGCTCCCCTTGGAGGCGGGCTCCGTTATGTCCACGGCCGCCAGAGGGCACCAAAAGCTTCTTCTGGAGTGGATTACAGACTCAAACTACAACTCCCAGGATGCACCCAATGAGGTGCACCTGGTGGTGGCCATCTTGATTGTTCCAAAGCCCGCACTGGGGAAGCATAAAAGGAACTGAGCTTTCCCCAGCATGGATCAACATTTGTGTTTTTCATGTTGTTTTTAATTTTTTCAGATGCTTTGCATCTGCTCAAAAGATTTTGTATCTAAAGCTAAGTTACTTGTGCTTCTCGTTGCCTTGATCTTTGTTCCATGTGTTTCTGTATGTTTAAACCTTGCTTTTGTTTTGATCTTACTTACTCGCAGTTTATGGATTTGTTCTCCACCTTGCACTTGTACATAGTCACTGCTTCACAAGATTGGTGTTCGCTTCACGTCCAGTTAGTTCTTTACTCCATTAGTGTTGTGTCGGGTTTGTGCTGTGTAATAAACAGTAAACTGCACTTGGCTCGTGTCTGTGTGGGATCATTACATTAGTAGTAGAGCTGTACTGGTAGAACTATACATTGTTTATTCATAAATGATCTATTTTTTATTCATTTTTATTGATTTACTTGCTGTAATGTTTTGTTGATATTTAGACTGCATTTCTTAGTTCATGTCATCTTCATCACACCTTTGTGCAAGATGGAATACAGTAGGGATAAATTATAACCCATTATAGATGAGTTCTTAGCAGTTCTCACAGTTTATTGCTGGATTCATGTGATAAGTGTACATAATGGGAAAATGATTCAGTTGTCAATTAGCAAAAATTCCATGTCTAACTTGCAATAAAGGGTTAATTACAGAAGTATAAAGCCTTTGCTGTAGACACTGCGGTGCATCCTGCTGGTTCACATCCCTGTATGTGTCTCTACCAGCCTCCAATAACAAAGCTCAGACTGAGGCTTCCTCAAGGCCAAAACTACGGCAAGCACATCAAAAAAACTCCTCAAGGAAGAAAAGATCTTTCCCTTTAGAGATGAACCTATTTTCTTTATTTGTCCCTATTTGTGTCAGACGGTCAAGGTTAGCACTTTCAAATGTTCAGGTGCAGGGGAACCAAAAAAAAATGATAAAGATAAAAAGAAAAAGATAAAACATGAGCATTGCTGGAAGATGAGCTCTGCATCACTGACCTGATCGGATTACAATTGTACAGAAAGTTGAACAGTAGAGGAAATGGACAAGGTCAAGGAGTTTGGATGAGAACGGATCAGTACGCTATATTGATCACACACATTTACAGTATCAGATTTTGTGCACTCAGCTTCCAGGAGTAAAAAACAAATCTCAAACTTACTTGATAAGTGAAGAAATTTTATGATCTGTATAATCACAGTGACTCCAGCGAGCGTTGAAGAAAGCGGTTTTATTTGGCAAAGATCATTGTACAGAAAGAAAGAAATAAGAGAAGAAAAAGAATAAGACTCAACTAAACAATCTGAAATAAAATATACAGAGACTTTCCTTAACCAGATTTATACAAATTGACCTTTACCTGGTTTTCTAATTTTGTGCCAGGACTACAAGGCTAATATACAAAATAGGGTGCTTGTCAGACACGAAACAATTTAAAAATACAATTTAAAAATACAATTTAAAATGTATTTACATTCAAATGAGTTTTTTGATATTAACAAATGTCTTAAGGCAACAGCACCAAAAATGATCATATGAAAAATACTGGGGTTGATTTCTCTCTAGCCCAGACTGTAGATCTACACAATCAGTGACAGTCATGTCAGGTGATTACACACACTAAAACACCTCCTAGATTTCGAGTACCTTTGAGGCTAATAATAATTTTACAGCCTGCTTTGGTGACATATCCATAATACCTCATTAGCAGTGATTAAGAAGTCACACATGAAATACAGTCCTGCTGTAATGAACACAAAGAGGTAGATTATTTATTTACCCTCTCATCCCTTTTTTTTCTCAGAAGTGCCTTTGGAGTACATAGACTAAGCACACATTGTCCAGTCAAAGTACAAACAACTGTGCATTTAGTGAAGAATTACAACGTTTTCTTCCTGTTTTCCATGTTTAGGACTCAGAAGAAAGACAGCATGATCCCAGTAGGTTATTATGAAGTTGGTGAAGGAAAAAATGTGAATGTTATGAAGGATCGTCTCGTTTAATTAGGCTGGAATATTAATGCCATGTTTTATCAGGTGCCCCTGATAAAATTAGCAATTAGCGTGTTTACAGATTAGCCCGGAGTGATGACGCCTCTACGACACAAATCAGTATTATACACATTCAAACCCCTAAAATCAGCCACTAGCATGTTTACACATGTCCACAGACACCACAAGTTCACGCTATAATAAAAAAAAAAAATTATTTCAGATTTCCACAAGACTTCTGTAGTTTACATTTAGGAATGCAATCCAGAAACACTTTAAAAACATATATAAAGGAACACCACAAAGCTAAAACAGGAGCAGCAGCCATTTAGCTTCTGATAGTGATAACCAAAGATAAGTGATATTTCTGTAGTAACTTTTTACGTAATATGGAGGAATGAAATTTAGTTCCTGTGTTAGAAGACTGAATCAGGAAGGGAATAAAGTTGAACAGTTTCCTGATGTGAATGTTAAAACTGCTGTAAATTAATCCATGAGCTGTGGCTCCTTTGGGGAAAGCATTTATTTACTGCATTAGGATTCATTTGGAGTTTACCAACATGTCCTCTCTCTGAGTCATTTTTATTTTACTAATTACAGCTCATAATCCTGAACGTTGTCATAGAGAGCTGCCATAATTGTTTTGTTCCATCCATTAAGTAGTGTTAATGGTGGAGCAGTGGGGTGGAGAATTTCTGACTGTTTACTTTTCAATCCACAGAAACTTGGATAACTGAATCTCTCTCTCTCTCTCTCTCTCTCTCTCTCTCTCTGTCTTTCACACACACATGCACATACACCCTCACACAGACATTCTGACATGCTAGAGATGCACATAGACCTGTGGTAATTAGAAAGCAACAATATGTAGCAGTGCTGGCTGTTTTCTCAGCTCCGATTGCCATGCTGCTTTTACATAACGTGTTTGTCAGTGAACAGAAATGGGTTTGTGCTGTTCTGGCACGCTGGAGTGCCTTGGCCTCTGTGCTGCATTTTGAAAAGCCGGGAGTTTCGGCGCAACATGCCCGCGGACATGGCTGAAGGCTCTAGCATGGGCCTGGGAACCGAACTCATCAACCTGCATCAGAAAAGCTACAGGAGGAAGGGGCCATAGAGGAAGAGACATAGCTGCATTCGCATTCAACACACACACCACGTTAACAGCCACTGCTTAGGATTATCGCTCAGCTTGAATCACATCTTGTACATTTGTTTTGCTGCGCAAAGGATGAATGAAGGGTGCAGTGTGTCTTCTCTCTCTCTCTCTCTCTCTCTCTCTCTCTTTCTGTCTGTCTTAGGGAGGAAACTACTTTTTAGTTGTGCTAATTATACAGTGCTTTCAAGGATTATTGACACCCTCCATAAAAATGAGCAAAAATAATTATATAAAATAAATGTAACCCACATTCATTCAGATTTACCACTCAAAAAAAGGGGTAAATATTTATGCAATTGTTATGTTTTTACAAAAAAAACCCCACACAAATGACCTTAAAAAACAGTATTTTATTTTAAAAAAGAATGTACTAAAATTCTTAGTACAAGTAAGGAATATTTGAAATAAATGCAAACAGACTGTCATAACTACATCCAGTTTGCCATGGCTATTTGGTTTCACAAATCAGGTAAATCAGATATAATAATACTTTGGTTAAAAACAAAACAAAAAAGTAATTCAGTAATTGGACCCATTTTCCTCCAACACCTGAGGAGGATGATGAAGAAACGAGATTAAAAAAAGGCTTTAAACATGTCAGATACAGTATATCCAAATTATTTAACCCTATGAAGCCTAGGCTATGTTCAGGGTAATGTCGCAATGTAATGTTTACATTTAAACTATTATCTTGGTAATTATAAAAGCTAGCCATACATTCTTGTTTTTTTTTTCCAGAAGAGGCTATTCAGATCTTCCACCATTTGATAGGACAATACTTGCAGATTTTCTATATTAATCTTTATATCAAGGGCAAAATACAGGGTGTCCCAAAAGTCACCATAAACTGGGAAAATGGGACATTGTAGCTAAGTGTACCTTTATTTATAGAATATTCATTAGAATTTTTTTTTATATTTACGAATTATTATCTATATGTTGGCATATTAAAAATATAAAATATAATATAAAAATATAATGAGTTTTTTTTTCTTATGTCTGGAGACTTTGGGGACACCCTGTCACCCTGTAGTTATGTTTTTGCATGTATCTCCTAGAAGTAAAGATATCGTTTCATAATTGTTTTGGAGAGACTGTCTAGAATCTGGCAATGTCAGAATAGTCGGTGACTTAGCAATTTGAAAGAAAATATGTGCTGAGTGCTTATGTTGTTGTTTATTAGGGATTTAACATCATGTTTTAGAGCCGTGATAAGAACGAATATTTCACACTCATTAATGGGGAACATAACATCACCTAACATGCATGTTTTTGCATGCAAAATCCATACAGAAAGGATCCGGGTCACCTGACCCGGGAATGGAAGCTGGAACCTTCTTGCTGTGAGGTGGCAGATCTGCTTAGTGCTTATAAAGTCAGGTGTATGTTGGAGACAATGCAGAAATTTTTGGGAATTTTGTGATTTAAAACTGGTTTACTTATCCATGCTTTGTTGCACAGAGAAACACAATTGCAAAGAGTACATTTCACTGTTTACAGTGATGTGCAGTACTTATGAGGTGGCAGGGAATTTAAGTTAAAAAAAGAAGTAAGTTTGTGAATTTGGCGAGGAAAGGCAAGACTATTTTTCTTGCGAACAGTTTGTCACATAGTCAAGCACCTTTCATCACCGGAAAAGGTCAAGTCGTGCCGTTTCATGTGGTGTTCAGATTCGCCAGAAATGCTCATCAAATGTCTAAGGTTGGTCAAGATCCTTATAGCACACAACAAACATTCAATAAATAAATAAAATAAATAAATACAATGTGTCTGTCTGTGTGTCTGCCCTGTGTTGGGCTGGAGACCATGTCCAGGGTTTCCATGCCTTCTGCCCAATGAGCACTGGATAGACTCCAGCACCTCCTTCGACCCAGTAGTAGGATAAATGGCTTAAATAATGAAGGAATGAATGAATAAATGAATATAATACATTTTCATGTAAGCAATTAACTTGTATCTTAAATATATTATGCAGCCCTAGTTTGTACATTTTACATGTTGATTTTGGGTATAAGTAGTCCATAAAGCCAGTTCTATGTTTGTGTTTGTGTTTGTGCATGGCTGTCCTAAATCTTTAGGCAGCTTCTGTGCATTTGCACATGTATGTACAGTAAGTGGGTGCCTGTACATGTCAGTTTTGACTGTGTGTGTGTGTGTATGTATGTGGGAGTGTGCGCGTGTGTCAAGGCTATTAACCTTGATTAAAGCATTTTAACCTTGTTCAAGATGCGCTGCCTGTACTGCACTTCAGATCTGTCTCTCTTCCTGTGTAGGAGTATCTTATTTATCTAATAATTTTTTTAGCTTTTAGAATTACTGCCTTCAGCTCCTGAAAGAAAGACTGACTTTGTCTATTTGTTTACAGGGGAATGTTTAGTTCTGTAGATATTCCATGCTGACATGCAGTACATGCACACACATACTGTATTGCAGATTTGAGCATTGTGTCGTTAATGTAATGAGTTGGGAGCGATGTACTTTTGCATATTGTTACAGGTGTTCGGGTGAAACAGGGGTTTAAGCAGCTTGTTTAGAGTGTCATAGTTTTGTGGGTAGTCCGGACATATGAGCAGACAGTTGCCTCACTACTGACCGTATGAAATAGTTGTTTTTACATGTATCTCCTGGCAATAAAGATATCTTTCCGTAATAGCATTGGGGGAGATTGTCTAGAATCTGGCAATGTCAGAACCATGATGCCAGCTGTATGTTAGAGACAATGTAGAAATTTGCTGTGAATTCAAAACCAGATTACTTGACAATGCTGAGAAACACATAGGGACTTATATGTGACTTATATGATAGGGAGTTTGTGACATGGAAAAATATAGAGTAAAACGCATATCTTTATTTTTTTAACCACTTTTTTTCTCATAGCCTCAGTCTCTTTCAGTTTGACACAAATACTGACCATTTAAGATTTAATGAAAATGTCATTCTCAAAAATATCTTTCTGTAACATGTTTCAGACTAGCTTAGTTTTCCTTGTGGAAGTGGGTTAAAGTAATTATCATCAGAGTATCCCTGGGATTGTAGTCCTGCCTGAATCCACCCTGCAAGTAATTTCTTATCCAACTGTGTGTACATGTGGCTGTAATGATTATAAAATGGCCAATAAAAATAACCCAGTCTTAATTGACATCTGATTCCATTATGTCCAATAGGAAAAAAAGGATTTGTGCTTTTTCTCTAGTATACAGACACTCAAGGAAGCAGTCTTTTCTCTCGTCTCTCACAGAAACCTAAAGTATTGAGTAAAAAAGCAAGTATTGGCCAAGATTAAAATGGAGAGCAATGAATTAATGATGATGTTCGAAAGTGGTGTGCCAGAGAAGAGCTTATAGTAAAGATCAAATATTGTATTGATGACTTACTTATGGCATGTATGATGCATGAAATGGAATTTAAAGTGTGATGATTGATGCAGTGATCATCCTATTGTCTGGTGCAAATCGATCATAAATACTACAAATGGCCCTCAGCATCTTAACAGAGATACAGTGAGAGCCAAAAATCTGAGACCATGCTGAAAAGCTGGGATTTTTCTTTCATATAAAATTGAAATTTACAAAAAAAAGGTTCTAGAATTTTGAGAAATGTGATAATCACGAGTCTGCACTATTTGTAGGTTTC
This sequence comes from Hassar affinis, assembly GCA_025674545.1. Lineage (NCBI taxonomy): Eukaryota > Metazoa > Chordata > Actinopteri > Siluriformes > Doradidae > Hassar > Hassar affinis. The sequence goes on from JAOVYV010000008.1 coordinate 5,169,115, forward strand.
TATTTAAATGTAAATGCGAATGTGTGATATTGACCATGTTATCTGCTTTGTATGGAAGGTCAGATTTTTCTCATCTCTAATCTCTTCTTTTGAAGCATGTATTCAGATGACGCTGTCACTAAAGCAAAAAGGGGACACAGCAATATTAATTTCATTAAAATATTTCAGAGATTCTACTTTTCACTCAAGTTGTTATCAGTAATATAATTTGTCATAAAAATTGGTATATCTTTTTGAGACACAAAAAAGTGTACAAATATGTCTTGAGTATTTTGTCAATTAATTCACAGTCAATTAATACACTGAAGTACCAAAAAAACTGGTATATACATGGTAGGTCCCCCACGGGATCTTGGGGGGAACATTGCACAGTCCTCACACTGACGTTTGTTGAGGCCCCAGGATTGAATTCCGGTGTTACTTGATGCAGTGTTGCACGTATCACAGGAAATGATTCTTGCCAGCCAACGCTGGTCATATTCACCCAGAGTGTTTTTACGGCCATGCTGCGGTCATAAGTTTGAGGTTTTGTCTGAATTCTTGTAGTCACGGTATACCCTTGAAATGCTCATACATGAAAATCCAAACTTTGCTTCTACCTCTAAAATGCTATGACCCATCTCTCTCTCACGAGCTCCAGCTATTAAACTGTGTTGAAAATCACAAAATCCTGATAACTTGCCATTCTCATGGCATAAACAGCTCTAGAAGCTTCCATAAATGTGTGTCACTTTATATACGCAGTGAAAGATGCAACCAATGATGTTCATAGGTGGCGTTGCTATGTCTTTTGCATAGGCTCCTGTACCAGTTTTAAGGCACTTCAGTGTACTGTATTACAGTAAAACCTTGAAAATGTCAAACTGGAACACTCCTACTTGCTTGTTGTCCTCGTGTTCATGTCCGTTTGTTAGTGCTGGGTCTGCTGGGAGAAAAAATAAGTTTCTGGAAGGTGGGATATTGAATGCATTAAGCTGTGTGCACTCAGTAAATGGCATAGTATGTGATATGATTTGACTGACAGACAGATCTCGAGAGGTAATGGCTATAACTCTACACCATCCATTTCCACATGACTCCATGCTGTGCTCCGAGCCCTGGCGTGTCAGCTGTAATGTACCATGGAAGACATTGTGGCTGATGCGATTTATGATTGTGCACATTTAGTTAACAGTAACGCATTAGGTTATTCAATGCTGCTCTTGTGCTTGGTAGTTTTCTCCCCTTTGGGACTCTTGTCGTCTGCTGCCTATATCAGATGATCTCGTATGTTCATGTAGAGATGCATCTCTGGGGAATAAGCAGCTATTACTTCAATTCCATGAGGAAAAATAAGGGTTGCATGCCTCCAGTGCTGTGCTGTGTGCTGACACTTTGATTAAATAGGCTTTGTATTATAGAAAAGGAGAATGTAGAGGTTGAGACTATAATTTAATAGTGTTACACACACATACACAAGCTTCTTTCTGCATGGCTCTCTTATTTTAATGTCCCTGGAGCACTAAAGTGTGTGTCAGAGCACTATGATAAACAGAGATGACAGCGAGCAGCCAGATGCATTAAAACACTCATTCACTCTCTAGATTTTTGTCTTTCTTGCTCAATCTACTACCTCTCTCTCTGTCTTTCTGTCTCTATTTATTTACCTGGTAGGTAGCAGAAATCTGTGTATTTGTTTGTTTATATTATTATGTAGTTGTCTCTCCATGGTTCCCCATTTTTTTTTGTTCTTTTTCTGACTCAGATGTGAGAAACACATCTGTGCTTGGGGTAAATGAAGCATTAGTTTTCACCCCACTCCCGGTCTCTCTGAAGGCTCCATGGCACCAGAGCACAGCATGGCTGACTAAATGCTGTTGAAACATTCATGCTAAAATGGTCATGCGCCCCTGATGAGAGCAGATGTGACACGTTTGTAAGCCGACCTACTTTTGCCCGATTATGTATTAAAATTGTATGACTGAACGTGAGGAGGCTGATGAAAGATGCAGGCATGGGGGGTTTAAGCCTGTGGCCTTTAGCGGGAAGTTCACGGTGCACTGTTGGACTTTTTTAATTTGGTATTCTCTTAAGCTTGTCGATCGGATTTGCTTACAAGACAAAGCCCGTCTGAAATATGTGCCAATATGGAGAAATATTCAAAGGCTAATTCTGATAAAACACTACTATGCTTTTTTATTTTTAGAAAATATTAAATATGTCCAAACTTATCAAACAAATATTTTTAACTAAATGTAGTTAATCAGTTTGGAATTCTTGTCATTAATAATTTTGATTGAACTGCAACATTATGTACTTTACATACCATGCGATTGTTAATGTAACTAACTCAACGTGAGGAACTACAGGGGTTAGACATTGAAACTGAAACACCTGTCATTTTAGACCACAATAATTTATTAGTATGGTGTAGGGCCTCCTTTTGTGGCCAATACA
>JAOVYV010000008.1:5183954-5196323 GCA_025674545.1 Hassar affinis
GTAAATAGTCATGAAAATAAAGAAAACACATTGAATGAGAAGGTGTGTCCAAACTTTTGGCCTGTACTGTACATGTTTGTTTGTGCTATTTCATCATAAGCTGCAGTATTTTTAGAATTAGGTTATGGATAAGGCATGGATGAGCAAGATCAACTAATTGGTTGGTTGTCCAGCAGCCAATGGCTGTGTTCATGTAGTTGAGGTTTTTGAAAGTTTTTTGTCGTTGTCTCTAATATTTTTAGTCAGTTGTTTAAATATCCCCTTAATGTCATTTAATGTCTATGTTTGCTTGTGCAATTAATAAAAAAAGAAGCTGATAGGCTATTCATTATCACCATTCAATAACTAGGATTGTTGCAATGCCAAATTAGTCTCTAAACTTCTTATTCATGTTAGTATTAAGAACAAAGCCATGAAAGCTCAATATTTTTTCAAGGCAATTCCCTTAGGAGCTATGAGCAACATTCTCAGGCAAGAGTCTCAGGTTTTTATGACAAAAAAAATATGAAAAAAATAAACGTATACTTCTTTTTCACAGCCCTAAAGCAGATCAGATGCTTTCAAACATGATCCATAGTCTCCTTTGTTCCTGAAAACGGAGAACCTCGGTGCCAGTAAGTGCCCACTCCCGCTGCGAGTCTTGAACAAGATGGAAAGATGAAACAAAAGACTCGATTTACATTTCCAATAGATGCATTTCAGCAACACTGTTTCAAAGAGCTCTCGGATTGCACTCACTTCTCAATATTTTATGCAAATGAACAAATTAGTCTAGCGTACTTGCTGAGTGAGCCAGCCCAGGGTTCTAAATCCTCACTGCGGAGGAGTGTGTCCCTGACTCTTTTGTTTTTTTAAACCATCATATACGCTGAGCGCTACAGGGAACCTGACAGCAGTGTGTTCAGTGGCAGTGAGTTTGTGAACTTACTCAGTTGTTATGGCGAACAAGTTGTCAAGAGTTGTTCTGGTCTTGTCAAAGTCTCTCTTGAGGTCAACATTTGAGAGGTTTTTCTTTGCTGATTGTTGTCAAGAGAGACTGCCATGTATAGCACGGAATACAGGATCATACTTTATTTCTTTTTTTATACACAGCTAATCAAAGTATGATAAGGAAAAATCTTTCACAAGGAGCCTGAATCTGTTACTGCTCAGTTTAGATCGTTTCAATAAAATGCTAAAAATACTTGGGAGTTTGAGTCAAGGCTTTTTTCTTTGTTGTTGTTACATGGTCTTCCTCTCTACCATTGCTCAAGTTTTATCTCTTATATAGTGGTACAGAGTTTCAATTCTGAGCATGCATCGCTGAGTGAATTTTGCATGTTTTTCCCATGTCCATATAGGTTTCCAAAAACAGAGGGGCATTTCCCAAAAGTACATTTCCTAAGTACTTTGTAACCTTGCACTTAAAACATTCTTAAACTTAAGAGCTTTTCCTGAAACCTTTTGTATCCAAAATAGTACTTAAACCCCCTTGAGTAAATTTGAGTACTCTGACCCATTTGTCACTCAATAAGTACTTCTTAACTTGAAGTTCACGTAATGTTTTACCACCAAACAGATAGAAGTCATTAATTCCCCTTTTAAAAAAACTTCCCTGACACGCTGGGTCTATACACAGCAACAGCACAGTTACATTAAAACACAAATTCATGAAAACAAATATCTATTTATTATTTGAAAACACAATTGCATAGCATGCATTACATCCACTACAAACAAAAATCACATCTACTAGCTTGAATTATGTACTTAGCATGTTCCTAGTATGAAATTAACTCTGGCTGTACCCCTCATGGTGTAGTGGGTCGTGTTACAGCTGTAATGACTGTAAATTGCCCCTAGTGTGAGTGTGTGTATTTGTACTGCTATGCGATCAGGTGGCATCCCATCCAGGGTGTATTCCCATCTCTTGCCCAGTGTTCCTGGGATAAACTAACTGAACATGAATGAAGGAATGAATAGGATTCTATGATGCCAAGATTTTACCTTCCCACAATTGCCTCCATTCATGCCGGGGCTTCACAATTGACCCTTTGCTAACTCTTAAATGAAGCTTAAATTTATTGCATTCTGAAGCACTTCAGAAGAATTTGAAAAATAATTTGGATTACAAAAATGCATTGATGTAAAACTGATCCACTTTGTGTACATGTACCCAGAAACAGCACTGAATCATTTCCAGTTTAAAGCTGTAGTTTTATTTATTGTGGTCTGATATAATATCTTTATTCAAGTGAATTCTTAATTCATTTAATGGCATACTTTGCAGTTTGACAGAAAAGGCCATTTTATTGCTGAATGTTTTCCCTTAAATTGGCATGCAGTGTGTGTGTGTGTGTGTGTGTGTGTGTGTGTGTGTGTGTGTGTGTGTGCTAACAGGAGCATTTGACTTCAGTTTGAGCTCTGCCCTCAGGACAAGTTTTAAGCAAGCCAAGACTCTCACTGGAACCCTGTTAGCTGCAGTGGGACGTGTGGGGTTAAATCACAGTGACCCTCTGAGCAGCACATTTCTCTGTAACACTTTATAAAACCACTGGGTCAGCCTTACATAACAAAGCACTACCCACACATCCATATGCCTACTCATTGTGGCAGAGAAACCTTCAGCCCTTGCTGGCAAGACCTAAAGATTTTGATTTGTAAACTATCAGTAAGCTGGTTTCTCTGTGCAAGTGTGCTAGACATGAAAGGGATATCTAATCGATGCCTGAAAACAAAAAAAGTTTACTTTCACGCCAAGTTTGTTCCTATGAGCACAATTTCAGCCGTGGTGTTTTCTCGTACTACATTCTGAGTCGGAGTCTTCCAGGGAGCTGTGAAATCCAACTTATTTATAGTTCCACTGTAGTTATTAATTATTGAATAATAACATGCAAGATGAATAACTCAGTAATAAGCGGGAAGTGTAAGGGGTTAACTTACAGGCTGTTTCAACTTCCACTTTGATTTTATTTTAAGCGCTCTACAAATACACGCGCCTCGTTTATTTCACTTTTAATACCTTGCTGAAAATCCTCAGCTTCTGTCCTCTCTGGAGGTGTAGCTGTAATTTCCCACTAGAGTGTGATCAATGGAAATGAAATTACTCACTCCTCTAGCTGGACAGTCAATATTCTGCAAACAGCTCACACTAAATGCCAGGCGTGCATATATGCACTCTAAATCAATTTGGAGCGTGGGAACGAATGATGGAGCTTGAAGTTGTGCATCAGTTTATCTGAAGGCAATTAGTACCTTCTTGTTCCTTGTAGATCTTGACCTTTTTACTCTGATGTAAAATCAGATTCCTTTATCTAAATCCTGCCCATTAGCTTTGACCAGTAGATAGATGACAAAACTGCTCCCAGATTATCGTCCAAGCCCTGCGTCCATCACCGTGTTTTGACTCAGCTTTGTGCAGGAAGAAGCCTTTGTCATAATCAATAACCATAGCGCCTGTCACTGGACATCTTATATATAGGCCACAGTACAGATACTATGTATTTTTAATGCTCATATAAAAGATTTATGAAAAATCTTTAGTTCACCTTTCGTCTTTTTTGTCAGATATATGGCTCGGCACTGTTCTGCAGGCCAGCATGCTGTCCTACAGGTGTGATTTAATAGCTATTGTTGCATGAGGGGTTATAACTGGAAGCCTGGAGGCTGTCAATTAGGATCTCAATAAAGTGACTGTGTGTGTTGTGCGAAATTGATTCCATTATCCACATGTCCGAGCGGCTTTTGCCATCCATGCATCATTCTTGGGCCCCCGTCCATCTCCTGGCATCGCTCATCCGCACTGATTACGACACCCATCACCATGAAAAATGAGGAATCGATATGGCGCTGGTGCTGAAGCATTCCCCCGGTGCTATGGGTAAACATTTGCAGGCGGGCGCCATGCCAACTTTCTCTTCATGATTTATCAGGTTGAATAATCAGGATTTATCCAGGTGTGCATTCAGCCCTCGCCTCTTTAATGCTGTTAGATTGCTTCTACGTTTGATGGATACACCGTGTTTTTGTAGCAACCTGTCTAGATGTTGATTGGAGCTTCTCTGGCTCTTTGTGTCGACAGTGAAGTACTTCGCTTCGAGTCATTTGAGTACTATCTTTCAAGAGTAGAGGGAATGTGTGAACAGTTAACACATCCATGCTGTTAATGGAGCTGAGGGTCACTTGGTGAATGTCCACCAGTGGTGTATCTGGTGTTTGTCCTATTATTATGATACATGCTATGATAGCAGGCTAAAACCAAAGTACATCTAGCAATATGGTATTGGATGCCTTGTTGTCAGCTGTAACCTAAATAACATTTTCTCGAATAGGTAAAATAGGTTACTGCTCTGAAACAGATACCTTGTTTTTCCTCAGGCATATTAAAAAAAAGGAAAAAGCTTGCCAGAAAGTTCCACAGGGTGTCATGGTCAAAAGTTGTATGCAAATTGTTATGTGTGAATGAAAAAATTCCAGTATTTCTTTTTCCAAAATGATGTTTCAGTCTTTTATTTTTTTTTCACTGCGAGGGTTAACAAACTATAACAAAAAAAACTCTTAACATTGCAGTGTAGACCATGCATACTTCCAATTTAAATCCAAAAAGCAAAACCAATATGTATACAAATAATCACATTGTGTTACAACCCATATACACAATATATTCTGCCCATAAATATGTCTAGATTGACAGAGTTATTGTTATTTTATTCATCTCAGACATTACATTGGAAGTGAAGACTTCCACCTTAAATTAAAATTTATATTTAAAATACTAATCAGTTGAACAGTGTAGGAACTACATCATGTGCTCCCTCTTTTTAAAGAACCAAAAGTAATTGGACAGCTCGTGGCTTAGCTGTTCCATGGCCAGTTATGTGTTATTCCCTCATTATTATAACTGCCAGCAGATTTTTATTTTTTTTTCCCCACCAATTTTTTTTATTGACAATATTCTTAGGGTGTACTCACACTATGCACAGCTACCTGGTACTGTACCTCCTCCCCACTTCCCCACAGGCCTGTGCTCACATTGCACTTCCGGGCCCGAGCATGCTTGCATCATCACAATGGGACTTTTTGTGTTGGAGAAAAATGTGCTTGAACAGCACAGTGGACTGGGTTGTACAGGTACTTGCTTTGTTGCTGTTTTTTAGCACACTGACACACAGCCTTCTCGTATGCCTAGATTTATCAATTATGCAACGCAGCAATTTTTGGCTACTCGTGCTACACTTGTAAAAAATAACTTTTAGGCAGCTGATGTTGACGGAGGAATTTGATGCTTTACTTTCCATTTGTTAAATCATGGGACGCATAACTGATGTTGCATAACTGATGTAATCGTGTAGTTGTGTAGGTTAGGAATACTTGGGTTTTATAATGTTTGGGACTTATAATGTTTATTAGGTAGTATATGGCTAAAATTCTCGTAGTATCATAGCTCAAAGTATCTTGAATTCAGGTCTACCAGCCTTAGCTTTGGATATTCCAAGTTAATGACTAAGCACTCTTGTAAGTTGCTCTGGATAAGAGCGTCTCCTAAGTGCCATAAACGTAAATGTAATCTTCAAGTACTTCGAGCACTGTGCTAGGGCATGGTTAGTGATGACACTATGCATCCCCTTCCTGAGTCCAACTGAACTGTACCTGGGCACGGTACCGAGCAAACACGCTAGCCAAATGATCCAGACTTTGGGGGTTAAACGTGCTCAGGCACGGTATGGATTGCCTAGTGTGAGCAGGCCCATAGACTGAAAATCCACATGAAATTTGGTATGGCTGTAGCCCAATATGTCTGATATAGATTATAAGGTTTCTGTCCCTGTGTGTGCATTGCCCTTTGTGTTAACACCCCCTGAATTAGGGTAGGCTCAGATCACCTTTTTGGCAATAGTTTAAAAACTGTTTTGCCAGAAATGATGCACTTTTTATGGCAATTTGGCCTCTAGGAGGCGCATGGCCCTAGCTTAGTATGATTAATTTGTGGAGAAGTGCCACCTAGTGAATAATGTTCAAAGCAAAAATTCACTAGCCAATATCTTGTGACTTTTCACTTTTCACACCCTGCATAACTACTACATTCTTTAGATGCACACCAAATGTCATGGGATTTTGCATCCATGGGGGCACTGCAAATTACACATTTTAATATCTCAAGAACTACTTAAGCTGCAATTTTGGAATTCACTTTATTCTTGCACTTTCTTTCACTTTAAGCAGTCATATTGACTGCTGTGAATAGCAGCAGGAATAATTCTTATGTGTATAGGACTATATTACCTGCTAAGATCATCCAAGATAGACAGTATCCTTAAGCATACTTTGAAGGGAACCCAAGGTATTTTTTAAGGTAAAAAAATGGAAGTCAGTCACCTGACCTCAATTCTATTGAGCATGCATTATATTTGCTAAAGCCAAAACTGAAGGGAAAGTTTCCCAATAACAGGAACAGGAACAGGAACAAGATTTTAGGCAGTCATGGACTGCAAAGGATTTGCAACCAAGTATCCAAAATTTATGATTGTGTTAGTTTGTCCAGTTATTTCTGGCCCCTTAAAAGGGAGTAGGGACAGATATTAACAGTACTATACAAACCCCATTTCCAGAAACATGGGAACACTTTCCTAAAATGCAACTGTCACGGGCATCTGTGAGCTCATGCATACAGAAGGTGGGTGGGAGCGCTTTCCTACGAGTGCGTTACACAGCTCCCGGACATTGCATGAGCAGCAGTTAGAAAAGAGGCGGTGGCCTACGTCACGTGTTTTGGAGGAAGCATGTGATATCTTCGCCCTCCCTGACTGGCAGCTCGTCGTGTGACATGGGAGAGATACTGATGGGTGGGAACTGGATATGACTAAATTAGGGAGAAAATTGGGGGAAAAATCCAGAAAAAAAACAACTTCATTCTATTTGTTATGAACTTAATTCTATTTGTTAAATATAAACAAATTTAGAAATGTATGGCTTGGAAAAGTAGGGACAGAGGCATGTTTACCACTGAGTCATATTACTTTTTCTTTTTTAATTATACATTTTAATCATTTGCCAATTGAAGATACTAATTGATGCAGTTATGCAAGTGGAATTTTTGCCCATTCTTGATGTGTACAAGACTTGAGCTGCTCAACAGTCCGTGCTCACTTTTGACTGATTCTCCTCTTCATGATGCGTGGTACATTTTCAATAGGAGACAGATCTGCACTGCTGGCAGGTCAGTCAAGCCATGCTGTTGTAATTCATGCAGAATGAGGCATTGTGTTGTCCTGCTGAAATAGACATTGATTCCCTTAAAAAAAGACATCATCCTGACTGCAGTATATATCTCTCCAAAATTAGACAACCTAAGCCTCTGTATCAATGGTAACTTAACATATATATATGCAGGTCACCTATGCCTTGGGCACTATTGCACCCCCATGCCCTCACAGATGCTGATTTTGCACTTTTCACTGGTAACAGTCTGGATGGTCTTTTTCATTTCAGGCACATATCATCTGATGTCTGTTTTTTTTTAAATAACAAGCTAAATCCTTTGTAATCTTAAATTGAGAATTATTGTATTTGAACTGACTGACCATTCTCTCATGAAGTTTGGTACAAAGTGGTGAACCACGACCCATCATTGCTTGCAAAGTCTTTCGTTGCTCCTTTTATACTCCATCTTGATGACCTCACCTGTTACCTGTTACTTTGTTAGTCCCCTTTACTCTGTTCTCTAATGGTCAGGAACCCCACAGGACCAGCACAGATCAGGTACTATTTGGGTGGTGGATCATTCTCAGCCCTGCAGTGATGTGGTGGTGGTGTGTTAGTGTGTGTTGTACTGGGGTGAGTGCATCAGACACAGCACCATCCAAATAGTACCTGATCCTGAGTGGCCCTGACCATTAGAGAACAGAGTAAAGGGGACTAACAAATGGACTAACAGATGGACTACAGGCTGTAATTGTAGAACTACAAAGTGCATCTATATGGAAAGTGGAACTAAGAAAATGGACAATGTGTGTAGAGAAAAGAAGGTGGTCATAATGTTATGCCCGATCAGTGTGTACTCAAATATCTGTTTCAAATGCCAAGGATTCTGGAGCCACATATTTCCCATAATCCAATGATGGTCTGCTCCATTTACTCCATGAAATTGAGTATAATCATCTCCAATGACTCCTAATGTGAAAACATTTATCCCTCTATGATTTAAAGTATCTGGGATCAGGGCTGGTCATGTCTTGGCGTGTTCCTGCCATCTGCATTATCAAGCCCTGATGTACAGATATACCACAAACATATTGGCCCATAAATGAGAACCATCTCTGATTTTTTTTTCCTTGCAGAAAACACTAACTCTCCACATCCTGCCCTGCTGGGTTCAAGTTAATCCACTCAACAAAAAAGAACAGTTAAATGATATTTATTATATTAGGTATCATTATGAAATGATTAATGTTATTGCCAGTACAGATAATATGGATGGAGATGAGTTGAGGAAATACACATCTTCTTCTGCTCATTTTGATGCGGCGCAGGTACAAAATTAACGTTATTAAAATAACAGATGGACTTTTTTCCCCCTCTAATGAGGCATTGTGCAGGAAATATGTCTGATTGATTAATGCAATATTTCAACCTTCAGGGTTGGGCTGATTAAAGGATGGTAGCCGCACATCTGTGTTTGGAATACCAAGCAGGCATTCTCAATTCATTTTCAAGTGGTGGCTATTTTCCTTCTGAAACTTATTACGTACATAATAGAATGTATAGAACTGACACCATTATGTTCAATGGTCTCATTTACACAAGTAACAGCATTGTTTATGATAGAATTTGACACAGGTTATTAATCACTGAAGGGTAATTAGGGGTGCAAAACAGTGGAAATAACTTGTATTGCACTTATGTTAATTGCATCATGATGTATCTACTGCATCTGCCAGATAAAAAAAAGCTATAATGTTAACAAAGTGGATTTTCCACCAGGATGGATATGGTGTTAATAAATAGCCTTATAACTGAGGACAGCTAGGGACTCTGAGTCATTCCTTGAGTTTTATGGTGTACTCCAGCATTCTTAAATGAACATTTATAGTTCATAAGGATGTGTTGGTTGGGCCAATATTCTCAATTTTCTCTGTTTTTTTCTTAAAATTATAAAAGTGTAGTTCAAGGAAAGACCTGGAACCTCCACCTCTATCCATATTCACTTAATTTCCAACTCCTTTGTTTTAAGAGGTTGAGCACTGTGCTTAAACCAGACATCAAATGTATTTATCAGCTTCATATTCTCTGTCTTTTTGCTGAATCTTCTGAGTGCTTATGGAACCAGTGACACCCAAAGTTATAGCTATATGAGGGCTACCAGTCTTGCTGAATCTTTTCACTGATGGTCAGTGACTGGTCTTTGGAAACACTGGTGGTCTGTACCTGGTCTTTGGAAACACTGGTGGTCAGTGACTGGTCTTCAGGAACTTTGGCCTTTACTGAATTTTATTTGGAAATACTGATGGTCAGTGATTGCACTTTGGAATCACTGGTAGTCAGTGACTGGTCTTTGGGAATTATGATGGTCAATAACTGGTCTTCGGAAACACTGGTGATCATTGACTGGTCTTTAGGAACTGTGGTGGTGAATGATTAGTCTTTGGTGGGCAAGTGTAGCTCAGTCAGGCTTTACATAGTGGTGGTCAAATGAAGCTGCTATCTTAAGTCGTATAGCTGTGATATGAGTTGGAAACCATATTGAGTGCCAGACGATCACTACTCAAAAGGTTACTAGATTTGTCACTAGAATGTTTTTCAAATCTAGCGACAAAGTCACCAAATATAGCAAGAAAGTCACTGTCATGATAAGTAATAACTGACTGACATGCCTGAATGACAATAACACAGTCCCTTCTTGGCTATAAATAAAACATTAATTTAATTAATTTATTTTGGGGAATTTCATGTCATTGATTTGACTTAGTGCCACAGACTCCAAAACCTCATTTTGAACTTGAATCAGATAATACATACATGTATACTTCTTTGTACCATTGTCTTTAGACATTTTCTTTTCATCTCTGACTAGTTTTAAAGCCAAGTCAAAGTCATCAATTCATTAATTAAACTAGACAGGTTAAGTCTGTGAAACTGTAAAAACTCTTTACTTTCTCACTGATCTGCTTTCTGAGAAATAATTTACATAAATACATGTGATTGGCTGCAATAAGCCAGATCTGCTCCAGAAGCCTCTGTGATTCATGTTTAGAAAATGCGAGTTGCCACTTTTTCATTAATTTATTTGTTTTGTTACAGTATGATTGAAAAGCTCAGCTTGATCTGTTGAAATGCTTTCCTGGGTCGACATCCACCTGCTAGGGACTCCGTTATAGACAAAGCCTGGCTCTGGAATTTCCCTCAGAGTAAAGACAAGTTTTATAGGAAATTAGGTAGAAACATGTAGAAGCATTCCTGGTTTGCTAATTAACTGTGAGCATTCTGATATAGCAGCCACTGTCAGTGAACAATAATTAACAGAATGTACTGCTGTTTTTTTTGTTGTTGTTGATGTTTTTTAAACCCTAATCTACATTTACTACGTCAGTAGCGCAGTATGTGTAATTATGACAGAAAAGAATTTCAACACATTTCCCCATATAAAAAGAAAAGAATGAAAAACATGTTTAGTCAGAACTTACAATGGAATCCTAAGGGCATTTCTTGGTGCAGTCAATAAATGCTTATGCAAAATACATTTCTGTCGAGCACTCCCACAAATTCTTCAGTCAGAGGTATTTGTAAATTAAGCAGTAATTCTTTATAATTGATCTTTTAAGAGATGCGACTACTCTTTCAGGCGGTTATTTTTGGTTTACAAACATAAACACAGACAGTTTTAGATGTGCTGTAGGATGCCACAAATGCTAGAGAATGCCGGATAAGATTGAATAAAACCAGCTTTGTCCTCAGGGGTAGAATTAGCTGGCTGCCTAGAACTCAAACCTGGCACATACAGTATGTGCTTCAATTTGATCCGGGGACGCTCAACTATGTATATATTTTTTACACTTCAATAAGTGTACACTTAATAATTCACACAATGACTAAAATATGCTTTCACTCCTTCCATTAGGTCTGATAACCCTAGATTATATGCAGCACCTGCTAAGTAGCTGCAGAGTACAAACCCCATTTATAGAAAAGTTCGTACACTTTCTAAAAATGCCATAAAAACTGAAAATTGTAATACTTCAATTTACTTGAAACTTTACTTCACATACAAACAGACAATAATTCTGTTTGTTAGCTGCAACACACTCAAAAAAACTGGGACAGAGGCATGTTTACCACTGGCTCACATCACCTTTTCTTTATATTATACTTTTTAATCCTTTGGGAATTGAAGATACTAATTGTTGGAGAGTCGCTTGTGGAATTTTTGCCCATTCTTGCTGCATACAAGGCTTGAGTTGCTTAACAGTCTGTGATCACTGTTGGCTAATTCTCCTCTTCATGATGCGCCATACGTTTTCAATGATTTTCCTGTCATTGCTGGTGACACACACACACACACACACACACACGCAGCCATGTGAACCTTGAATCCACAGCCCCCCACCCCCACCCTTCTAAGTGTGTATGTAACCCCAGTTGTTTCAGTTTAACCCAGGGGATCCGTACCATACTTGATTTACAAATGGGGATATGGGAGAAACTCAAGATCTTCTCTTTTGCTTTCTTTCTTTATTTAAAAATGTTGTATTATTACTATCCTGACATACTGCACAAGTGTAAGAGGTCAGTAATAAATATGGAAATCTACCACTGTTATTTTCTCGACAACATCGAATGGCTCTGACTCATTGGAGCAACAGAAGTCAAGGAAATGAGCTCGAAAACTTGAAACATGTACCAGATATAGATTTATAAATGTGACAATAAATAGCACAGAGAAAACAAAATGCCTCATCTGGTCTGTGGCACAGTTTTGGTTCACTGCAAAAACAGAGCACCCAGACATTTCATCCAGATATTGAAAGTGATGTTCCCCTTTGCAAGCTCCTATCTGTGTAAAGCTCAATTCAGCACTCCTGCCTGCATTAAATCCAAGTATCGTTCAAAGCTGAAAATGACAGCGGAAATGCGATGCGCCCTTTTATAAACACCTCCTGACTTTTAAAATCTGTGTCAAGAAACACGAGCGCACCCTTTCCATTACTCTGGGACATCATTGCAAAGGAAATTCATTCAGTTCTTAGTCATTTATATTACATATACTGTATGTTACTGACATATTGTAAATTATCCAAATGTTTTAATGGAAGTACAGAAATCAGTCAGTCATTATCTGTACCGCTTATTCCCAGTTACGGGGTCATGGGGGAGCCGGTGCCCAGCCGGCAACTCTGA
>JAOVYV010000008.1:5211356-5235494 GCA_025674545.1 Hassar affinis
CTGGAGTGTTTAAACACCTCATTGTCACTGTTGGACTGAAAATAGTCCACCAACCAAACATGTCCAGTCACCAGCATTCTGTAGGCAGCATCCTGTGAGCACTGATGAAGGATTAGAGGATGAGTAAAACAAACTGTGCAACAACAGATGAGCTACTGTCTCTGACTTACTACTTTTTATCTACAGCAGGGGTGTTCAGTCTTATCCACAAAGGGCCGGTGTGGGTACAGGTTTTCCTTCCAGGCAAGCAGGAGCCACACCTCATTCCACCTGTTTTTAATCAATGGATCTAATCAATGAAGCTTGACTTTCAGTAGTGTGTGGCTTTTGCTTAGTTGGAAAGAAAATCTGCACTGACCCTTCTCAGATACGATTGGACACTACTGATCAACAGGGTGGAGCAATATGGTGGATGTGTCTTATAGAGTGCACAGTGAGTGAACACAGTGTTTAAAAACTTCAGTAGTGCTTCTGTGTCTGATCCACTCACACATCACCACGTCAGTGTCCCTGCAGTGCTGAGAATGATCCACCACCCAAATATTACCTGATCTGTGCTGGACCTGTGGGGGTCCTGACCATTAGAGAACAGAGTAAAGGAGACTAACAAAGTATGTTGAGAAACAGATGGACTACAGTCTGTAAGTGGAACTGAGAAAATGGTCAATGAGTGTAGAGAAAACGAGGTGGTCATATTGCTATGCCTGATCAGAGTACGGTAACTCCAAAAAAAAGGCAGATTAATAAAATCAGATCATTTTCTGATCATTTTTGATGTTTGATTACAGGCACAGTATCATGAAGGAAATATTTGAAAGATTTGGAATTATGATCCTTCCTTGTGTCTGAAAACCAGCAAAATTTGAAATCGATATGTGGGGGGAAAAAAGATTGCCCATTTACTGGGTAGTATTATTCCATCATCATTCAGTTAGCACACAGTGAAATGTGATGTGAGAAAGCTAAACCTTTAAGAATATGAGACCAATGTGTTATTTAGTGAAGAAGGCACAACGTACCATCTGGCATCTGCTTCTGCATTGCCTGCTAATATTTAGAAACTGGAATGATGTAGAAATCTTATTCTTAGATAATGATTGTCACTCTTTCCTGCACATAAAGCAGTACTGCAGTAAGAATTTACCCTGTTAGTCATCTGTATAAATACTGATCATTAACTTTCTTTTTGATTTTTTATAAACAAAACACATGGATAGAGAGAATTTAATGAAGCACTTGTACAAATTGCACATTTTTATTCATTTGTTTGTTTTACTTTTGCTCAGAAACAGGGTAGGGGGAGTATACATTGACTAACTAACATATGGCTCACAAGAACGTCTTCTTAAAATTGTTGGAGAAACATTCTGTGCTCTCTGCATTCAGGATCAATCCCTTCCACTCTTGCAGTGTTTTTTCTTGTACCTGCTCATGATATTTTCTTTTCAACTTAATTTGTCTCTAAATCACAGAATTTGGTCCATAATTACCCTGACGAGAATAAACGAGTAAAGCCCACTATAGACTATTGTGCACTGAAGTACCAGAAAAACTGGTACTGTGCAAAATACATAGCAACACCACCTATCCACGTCATTGCTCGCATCTGCCAGTGTGTATATAAAAAGCAACAGACATCTACAGAAGCTTCTGGAGCTGTTTCCACCGTGAGAATGGCAAGTTATCACAATTTTGTGATTTTCAGCATGTTTTAGTAGTTAGAGCCAGTGAGATGGGTCATAACATTGTGGAGGCAGAAGCAAAGTTTGGATTTTCACATATGAGCATTGCAAGGGTGTACTGTGACTATAAGAATTCTGGCAAAACCTGGAACTTAAGACAGCGGCATGTCCATAAAAAGACTCTGGGTGAACATGACCAGCGTCAGCAGGCAAGAATCGTTTCACGAGATAGGCATACTACACTGCCTCAAGTAATACCAGAATTCAATGCTGGGCTCACAACAAATATCAGCGTGAGGACTGTGCAACGTTCCCTCCAAGATCCAGTGGTACTTCTATGTATGTTAAGAGAGAGAAAAATGTAAAGACTGCAAGCTTGCTTAAGCCTGTTTCAAACATGCACTGCAACCCTGAACTTGTCTAGACAAGTTGTCTTACCCCTACTTACCCACTTATTGAGTCCATGCGTAAATGCAGCAGGTCATTGTCCAGAGAATTCATAGGAGGTGAGTGAGCATGGTGATGACATTACTATGTTGTATCTGGCGTGGAACTGGAAAAAACAAACAACCGGGGGTAAAATACAAGTGTAATTTACACAAAGATGCAAAGGAAAGCCCGGAGAGCTGGAGCGATGCAGGATTTAGGAGCGTCTGGCAGTAAGGGATGATCCTGAAATTGTCAGTCAAATCTAATGAACCAAAAAAGATTTGGTTATTTATGACCAAATTCCCACAGAGATTTCCACAGCATACTTCTGCATCATGTCCTGCCCCTTGCACTTGCAACCCAGGCGCCAGGTGACAACGCGTCTGACCCGGACAATCTTCTGATGTGTGCCACGTATGAAAGGCCAGCTCCAGACAATATCTAAACCTGATTCTCCGAAAGCTGTCTGGATTTCTTATGAGAAAGTGGCTTTAGATAACCTTTCTTTATGAATCGAATCATATGGCTGTGAGCAGCTTGTTTTGCCCACATAAGCTTCTCATGATTAACTCCAAATTCTTTCTATAAGTACATTAATTCCCTGCTAGGTGTTTAACAGGGTTGAATGAAAGCCAGAGGAAAACATAGCTTGCGAGTTAAGCTAACGTACCGTTTTTCAAATGTGTGTTCTGTCACAGCTTCAATTTATGAAATGCACTTGACCTACACTTGTGAATTAGTGAGTTGCTCAAAGCAATAAGAGCTGAAACCACAAAAACCAAGATAGTGCTTGTAGATCATTCATCGATCCAAAATGTTCTGTTTTGCTTTTGTTTCTTCCCAGTATAAATACTAGATACAAACAAGCAGCACAGATGGACAGTATGGTGGTTCAATCCCCTGATGCAGCCGATTCTTAAACCCAGTACCCTCTGTGTGTATCTGATGTTCTCATCTCGGTAAACAATGTCCTAACAGGCATGTGAATGGCAGAGGTGATAGGACTGTCCAAGGGTAAAGCTGCCCAGGTCTCATTACTCAGAGGTGCAGAGGGCAGTGTTAATGAATAATTCACCAGCGTGTCCTTCACCTACTCCGGGGTCACGTGGATGACATCACTCAGGGAGAGTGTGAAAGGTGCGAGGACAAACGAGTGCAGGATTGGCTCTCTCTGGCGCACACACGCTTCCTCTTTCTCTCTCTCCAGCAGGACGTGATCAGATTAATTAGAGCTGTGAGAGAGAAGCAACGCGTGACACAGCAGGTCATGGAGCGAAGATGAGGCGTTTCTTTCACTCCACCATCGATCTGCTCTGTACTTACTGTCACCCCGCTCTTCACTCTCTCTCTCCAACACACATTCTTTCTTTCTCAGACAGCATGATCCATTCACTGGAACTGATTGAATCCTTTCAGACAGATGTTGCTTATACACCTGTGCAGTGGCTCCCGCCGTCTGTACATTTTTCACACATTTCACCTCATTCCTGATCCTTATTTTTTGCTCGCTTGCTCTCTCTCTCCCTCTCTCTCTCTCTACCTCTCTTTCTCTGATTTTCTCTGGAATGTTAATTCTGTTTTTTCCCCTCACATCTGATCATAATGAACTACACAAAGAGGTCATATCGGTGATAGTGGGTTTTTTTTTTCTACCAATAAAAATGCACAAACCTTCTTGACAAAGATTATTTGCTCTGATGGACAGATCATAACTTGTCCACCATTCATGTTTGGGACAAGAAAGCAAGAAAGTTATTACCAGCTGCAGATATGAGGATAATGTGATTTATGCAAATGCACAATCTTTGTTTTCAGATCTGTTCTCATTATGGCTATTTGCCTTCTTTTAGACCATATAATTAAAAATGGACAGTGGTACAGAGGTACAGCGGAAACTAAGCCTAGTGTTAGTCTAGTGTAAGCCATAGGGGCAGTATAACACATCATCAGCAGTTCACAAACTATAGCTTGTGTCTTGAATGCATGGTAACTGCTCTATATCATTTTTCTTACATGCATTTTTATTTTATGTCCCTGCAATTGTGTCTAATTTAAAAAAAAAAGAAAGCACTTTATCTAAGTCAGGGTCAAGGTGGATAAAGAGATTATCCCAGAGACACTGAGTAAGGCTGGATGCTCACGTACATGTTGGAGAATCGCTTCCCATGACGCTCACATTCTTTGCAGTAGAAGTTGAGAAAAGTTAGATTTTTCAAGTGGCAGTGCATGTGCCATCCAATCAAATCAGGTTTGTACAAACATTCCAGCGCAGTTACTCACAATTATGCAAATATCCCAAGAGAACTCGCACCTGGAAAAAAAAAATCACGGTGCTGGCTTTTTTTTGGACTAGATTGTTTAAAAGTTACTGAGAAATAGACACTGTACAATATTTGATAACCCCATTACTGCAACCTAAAAATATATCTCAGGTGATGTGAGAGGCATTAGCACATTAAAATGCTAACTAGTCACAAAGTAGACAGCTTGATAGTGGATAGTGGCAGCTTGAAGTTAAAGGCATGATTGCATGTACAATTCACAATCGAATACACCCAGGAAGGGACACCAGTCTATTATAAGACACCATCCACACACACACACACATTTACACCTAGCATAGTCAATTGAGCTACCAGTATATTTTGGGGAGGTGGGAGGAAACCAGACATCCTGCTGGAAACCTACATGGACATGATCAGAATATGCAAAAGTATTCACTAACAGTACATCAAGCTCAAACCAAACACCATGAATATGTGACGTTACACCGTTATCCACTGCACCACCGTCCCTCCTCTAAATAACATTATAAGGCCAGAATTTTGTGGACACCTAACCATCACATTCATCACATGTTCCAGAGATAGTCCCCTCTTTGCTTTTTCTAATAACACTGACTCTTTTGAGAAGGCTTTCCACTAGGTTTTGGAACGTGGCTGGGGGGATTTGCAAGTTCAGTCATTAGAGCATTAGTGAGTTCAGGCGTGGAGGCCTGGGTGCAGTTGGCATTCCTAAAGCTGTTCAGTGGGTTACGGTTAGGGCTTTGTGTGGGCCACTCGAGTTCTTCCACTCCAATCTTGCCAAACCATGCCTTCATGGGCCTCACTTTGTGCACAAATGGACTGTCATGCTGGAACATGTCTTGGTCCGTTAATTCCAGTAAAGGGAAATTGCAATGCTACAGCATATAAAACCATCTTACACATTTGTGTGTTTTCAGCTTTTTGGCAAAAGTTTGGGGAAGAATCACATATGGGTGTCTTATGTCTTAATGGCCCTGTGTCCACAAACCATTGTCAATATAGTGTTATTAGCTATAGTACTGTTGTTATCATTAGCCATTACTGTCATCTGAGACATGGTTTAAGAAAACTGGATGAGTTGCTGTAGTAAAGCTTGTATATAACAGCCGATTCCATACAAACTCCTATCAGCTAGGCTTTTTTTCAACCAAGATAATTCTCCCTGATTTATATCACATTTAACCATCTATAAGTACAGATGCCCGAAGCACTACTTCAAACCAGTGGCCAAGACAGCTTGAAAGATGATGATGAGGTGTCCAACATATAAGGTGATGCTGCATCTTTGCACTACCCAAGCACAGGTGCTAGAAAAAAAGGAATGAGCAAGTGATCCATCCCTTCTTTCTCTCCCTTGCTTTACTTCAAGCTCCATTTGCCCAAGGATACATATCTATCCTAATTATTGTCTATTCTAGCTACACTGGATATGAGCTCACCTGTAGGCTATGCATTTTAGACTAAACCAACATTTGCTGTGTAAAATTCACACCCATTAGAGGTCATTTTTTTGGTGGTGTTTCACATCCTGCCATCTTGAATCCCTGACACGTGAACAGGACTGTACTTTATACAGGCGACTATGTGCATGTACTACATGTGTATGTGCATAAGTAAATGTTCCTAGATCAGAGTAAGAGTCATTTAGTACACAGCAGGAAGTCAAGGCGTAATTAAGGCGAGTGGATGAGCCTATCAGCCTGGCAGAGATAGACAAACCAAATAAGAATTTGTTTAAATAATGCAGGTTGGAGAAAAGGAAATAATTACTGAGCTTAGCATGCACACTGCCTACAGCAGCCATCACATCCTTAGCTTCCATTTTGGTTTAGACACACTAGAACAAAACTCAGCTAAGCTTATGGCTGCCCCAGACCAGCTTTTAAATCACTCTTAGGTTGTGATTTATTAAGATCCCAGGTAACAAAGCAGTACTGTGTGTGTGTGTGTGTGTATGTGTGTGTGTGTGTGCAAGGGAATATAATTCCAGAACAAATAATGTGTATGGAAAATTGTGCAAATTGCCATGTACTGTATAAAGTTGGTGGAAAAAACAATATGCAAATGAGTTTTTTTGAGGTGTGTGTGTTCTGTTTGTTTCAGATCACTAAGATATTCCTGAAGGGTCAACCTGAAATTAAAAATGCACATACGGTACACCAGCAAGTAAACCCTGTGAGGTGTGTTGAAAAACAAAACAAAATAAAAAAAAAAAAAATCGCAAAATTAAACAGTGTGTATTTTCTTGTTAAGGGACATACACCAAACAGGCATAACATTATGACCACCTCCTTTTCTCAGCTCCACTTACCATATAGCTGCATTTTGAAGTTCTACAATTACAGACTGTAGTCCATCTCTACATACTTTGTTAGTCCCCTTATTTCCGGCAAAACCTCAAACTTATGACAGCAGTGTAGCCGTAAAAAGACTCTGGGTGAACATGACCAGCATCGGCTGGCAAGAATCATTTCACGCGATAGGTGTGCAACACTCCCTCAAGTAACATCAGAATTCAATGCCGGGGCCTCAGCACACATTAGCATGAGGACTGTGCAACTTTCCCTCCAAGATCCCGTAGGGGACCTACCAAATATTAACTATACCAGTTTTTCTGGTACTTCAGTGTATATACTGTTTAAATGCTTTTGGCACTGCAGGTGCAAATGTGCTGTGAATAATATGAAGCCAAGCTTCTTGTGGATATACTGTAGTCATCATTTAAGAAGAGACTTTTTGATCATTTGGAGATATTAGGGCACAATCTTGATAGACCTTCTGATTTTGACTAAACTTAGTCATATTTAATGCTGTCTTCATCTAGCAGAATTCAACATGTGGAAATGTATTTCAGGTTGTATTAATTTGCACACAAACACCATTCACCAGGACCCTTTTACACTTTACGGTAGAAATGGCCCAAATTGCATATCCATTCCATCCAAGGCAAATACACAGCACATGCTAAGTTAGGATGTCAGCTTACAAGTATATTACTGGTGATCTAAAGCTCTGCAAGTTTGTAAATCAAAAACTAATATCTCAACTACTTTTTAGTAGTATCATTGTTTGTGTGCTTATGAGCCAGACTTAGTAATGAAATTGTAATGCATTTGAATAGCAGACTGTTTAGCTAAACCAATTACTTCCATGTACTATTTTATTTCATAAAGTTTTACTGTTAGCCTAGTAGACGAAGCAGCCATGTATCAGCCTTTTGCAATAATTTTGTGAGCCTTTCATACCCTGTATCTGGTCATATACAGCATTCTTAGTGTTTTATTTTAGATGAGACTGTAAGAGAAGCAGGATTTCAAGCCCAGCCTTTGCTACACATGTGCATTTCTGGAGATTTATATTGTGCTTGGTCAACAGGTGCTTTGCTAAATTGCTCACGTTACCCCACTTTCAAGCATACATATTATTCCACTTCTGACAGCAGGTTCTCATCCGTTATTCCTTGTGTGTAGGCAAACACCTCTGAAGTTATGAGTTTGTGACTATAAATCTATTGTCCCTTGAGGAAGCTCTAGAACAAAGAGGGAATAGGGATTTCATAAATTAGAAGTTCTCCAGCATCAGTTGCAGTACTGTTAACCAACCTTTTATATACTCCATGTTTTATTCATATAAAACTGGCTTTCACTCAGTGCCAGGTCCTGATGAAGATTTCTACTCCTTCATAAGAGCATATATCATGGTGGACCTTGCTTTTTAAACAGTCACAGATATGTAGGAGCAGATAATTGGTGCATATAATGAACAGATGAATTAAAGGGAATTGGGCAAAAACTGGTACAAAATGCATACCAGGGTTGTCTCTGTGACTTCTAGAGCTGTGAGAATGGCAAGTTATCATGATTTTGTGATTTTCATCATGGTTTAATAGTTGGAGCTCATGAGATGGGTCATAGCATTTCGGAAGTACTGTAGAAGCAAAGTTTGGATTTTCACATATGAGCATTTCAAGGCTGTAACGTGACTACAAGAATTCCTGTTTAAGGCCATAATGAGCTTCTGGGTGAACACCATCGGCTGGCAAGGATAATTTCACACTATAGACGAGCAATATTTCCTCAAGTAACATCGGAATTCAATGCTGGGGCCTCGACAAACATCAGGGTGAGAACTGTGCAACGTTCCCTCCAAGATCCCGTGGGGAACCTACCAAGTATTAACTGATATACCAGTTTTTCTGGTACTTCAGTGCATAAACAAACCAGATTGTCTGATTTAAAACCCAGTGACCCTGCGAAGGCAGTTATTAAGGATGAATAAATGCATGTCGTAAATGCATCACGTGTTCATGAACATGGTGTGAATTTATCCCACAAGCTTCATATCCGACAGCTTGCTCACACCCACGTGAAAGTGAAAACCTCACTATCCGGAGTTGTGGTATCATTCAGAGTAGCAGTCATTTGGCAAACCTGCTGGTCAAACAGAAAAGTGTGAGCAAATTGGACGGTTTTTGTTTATTGTTTTCTGTTATGTAAGTGTCTGTTCACTGCCATTGTAACAAAAGCCTACACTTTTAGGGAAAAAGCTAGCCATTGGTGCTGATTGAGGTGATTAGGGTGGGAGATCAGAGAGAAAAAGAACAGTATTTTCTTTCTAAACTTCAAACAGGTGGACATTCAGCTGAAACCCAAAGGATGGACCATGTCTCACTCACCATTATTATATAAGGGATTTCATAGGAGCAAATAACACCTCAAATTGAAAGGAACACAAAGAGTATATATATATAATTTTTTTTTCTTGTGTGTGTGAGTGCAAGTGTGAGTGCCTGTGTTCCGGAGAACATCAAAATGGTTTCAGGGATGCAATTATTTCTGGTATTTTTTTCATTTACTTGGGGGATTGCTTTTGTGTTGTGTGCTGTAGTTGACATGAAGAGGCAGCAGGCTTCTCTGTATGGCACTCAAAGCAGCACAGTATGAAAAAACCAAGCAGCACAAAAGAGCATTCCCACAGGCACGCGAGTGCACACACACACACAGACACACACGGAGGTGCCCGTGAGAGTGTCTTGAGCGGCGGTTGATTAGATCTGATCTTCTTGCAAATCTTCAGTCATGTATGACATGACACCTTCTGTTGTCACGAGTGTCTTTTTTTCTACTGCTGTCTAATCTTTCACTTTCACAAGTATTGCCTGCAGAGCTGTCTTGTAATCTAAGTATATTAAAAAAAAAAACAGGTTTAGATATATTTGTCATTTTTCCTAACACAGACTTCACTGTTGTCTCCCGTTGTAGCTTCTAAAATGCAAATGCACCAGATATTGAGGTTTCTGATGTCATTGTAATGCAAATTGAGTTGGACCAACAATGAGTATTAATGAATGCTAAAATCGTTGGCAAATTACATGCTACATATTTTAGTCATTATTATTACATGCAAATAACATTTCTTTTCCTAAAAAAACTACTTCTTTCTCACGCCATCATCTCTGTCTTCCATCTCATCAACTGCGCTGCCGATCCTTGCTCCGCCCTTCACCTTTGTATAATTTTCCTTTCTTCTGCTCTTCCATCTTTGCTTTTTTTTGACACACCTTTTCATTTTTTCCCCAAAAATCTGCTACTCTGACCTATGGATGAAAAATAGTATGCAGGTTAAAACCATGCCACATGTATTGGGTAGATGGTTCAGACTGAGCTGTGAGCTACGAAGGAGAAATCTGAAGCCTGCGAAATCACTGAGGTGTGTGTGAAAATCAAAATCTGACAGCATTCGAGATTTGGAGCAGTGATATATTAACAGAGAATAACTCTTTTGTTGTTGATATTTTTGTCAGGTAGATGTCTCATACTTTTGAAATGCTTAATCGTGTGTTCTTGTTAAATTGTATTAAATTGTGTGCTTGTATTGTTTATTGCTTATAGCATAAAATTGTGATTTCTTTTTTACGCGGTGGACTACAGAGAGTCGATAGGCATGCAAGAATTGAGATGAGACGAAATAGTGGTGGCATCAAGTGGTGGATTGTCCCAGATTGGCAGCGTAAACTTTTTTTTGGCAGCGTAACAATTTTTTTTTCTTTCTTCAGGGGTTTTAGGTTTTTATTCTAAACCTAAAGGAGTAAAGGAGTTTACACCCTCTACAGAGCAATATCATGAACTTACAACACCATTTTTTAAAACATTATTTGCCTACCCTTGGAATTGGCACAGGATACTCCAATAGAGGGTTAAAGGGAACTGCACCATTATTTATTGTAATATTTCTATCGACATATTATAGGGATTTTTTAAGGAATC
Source organism: Hassar affinis (assembly GCA_025674545.1). Taxonomy (NCBI): domain Eukaryota; kingdom Metazoa; phylum Chordata; class Actinopteri; order Siluriformes; family Doradidae; genus Hassar; species Hassar affinis. The sequence continues at coordinate 5,222,040 of JAOVYV010000008.1, forward strand.
TGGTGCCATTAGTTTTCCACCAATACTACATTTACAAACAGTGGGTATCGAAATGAAAAATGTTAAAGATCCATATACTTATGTCCTTCACATCAACCTATATGCCTTTTTTAATATAATAATAATACTAATACTACTACTACTACTACTAATAATAATAATAATAATAATAATAAATCCTATACAATAATAAATCCTAATAAACCTATAAAACCTACAGCCTATCCCACCTCACTGTACAGTAAGTACACTTTTCTGTAAGATTGATTAAAACGTATTATATCGACTTATAAATTGACTTACAAACTATTATTACTTTAGCATTTATGTGTGAATCTATTAAACATCTCATCCTTGAAACATCCTCATTTATGGGTCGCCTGTTATACTCTGTAATAGCATTTTATGTTCCCACAACCTTCACTCAACCCAGTTACCTGAACACATACACTCCTCTCAGATCTATGTGGAATATTGCACAAGTTACATGTTCAACAGGAAGTTGGCCATGATCTGAAATTGATCTCAATTTTCTGAATCTATTATTATGATATTGAATGACAAGCTTACTCTAAAAGTACAACATTCTTTTTTTCCCAAGTAACTGATTGATTAAAAGTATTAATCACCAATATAATGAATATCCATAATGCCCTCATGGCATAATTCTGGGCTTTAAAAAATGTTGGCCTGTTTCACTCAACCCTAATACTCATTCAAAAGTGATTTGTAGCTATTGTCAGCAAAGAAACCTAAGAAAAAGAAAGCAAAAAAGAAGTATTTGTGTCTGAGATAAGTTAGATAACTTTTTAATGTTTCATCTTTCAATGTTGAAATATGATAAAAAAAAGAAAAATTTAAGCCTTACAAGGGCTAAATGGCCCTGTATTTATGGAATCACCCATATAATACTGGAGAAGTACTTGGTGGGATTGCTGAGCTGCTGTGGCTGAGTGTGGTGTATATAGAGAGAGATAGACAGGGGTGGGGTAATGGAGGAGCAGAATGCTGGACTAATGGACCTTGGACTGAAGTAAAAAGTAAAGTGAAGCTAAGGGTCATTTGCTGCGATCAGCTGCATGGCAGCCTAATGACTTGGGCCTCTCAGTCGTTGCATTGAGAAAAATAGTTGGCTTACAGTACACACTTTAGCAAAGCCACTCTCTCCTCTGTCTCTCTTCTATTTCTCCCACTCTCTCTCTCTCTCTCTCTCTCTCTCACACACACACACACACACACAGCATAGCACCCATTAGCAGAGATGTCTCTCCATTTCTCAGAAGTACATTAATGTCATTGCTTGGTCTGGACCTCGTGACTTTGTCGACCTGGACAAACATGTTATGAGAACAGTCTCCATGAGACAAGTGTTAATTGTGTACAGCATTTAATCGAGCGAGCTCCAGCTCTGGCCATCAATCTGTTGCCTGCCACTTGTATTGACACATGTGAATAAATGCTTAGCTAATGCGCTGATGGCTGTGTATACACAAAGAGCTGCCTGACAGGGGTTGGCATCACACACTCTGACTGCCTGGTAATTCACCCTCTCCAGCACATGAGGAGATTTATGGAAATGATGTGGCTGCCTGGGGCGTTCAAATGACTCTGTGCCAATCTCAGCGTGCAATAAGTTACCTCATAGATGGGAAGATTGGCTATTTTCTGGAAGTATAGGTTTATCCTAGACATGGTTTATACTAACCTTTCTACTGGCATGTTCAAAAGTTCAAATATCACTTTAATATCATAAAAACAATATTCATGTCTGTTTGATCAGAAAATAAAATGGCAAAATGCAAGGGTTAGAGGGTTTAGGTGATTTTAGCTAACCTGCTCCTGTAATGACTGTAATGAAGATAGAGATGCCAGGAAACACTGTAACACGAATACAACATTCATTATGAATTATTGTAACAGCCTTATGTAGTTGTTAGTAAATAATATCATTTTGTACACAGTTTACAGCAAAGAAATGTTCTGTCTTCTGCTAATGGAGGCAAATGAAAAGTAAAAATACAAGATAAGCCACAAGGGTTATGGTATCTTAAAGTCGCTTAAAGGAAAGACTTAAGAATGCTTCTGTAATTCTTCTTTCCTTTTTATTCTGTCCTAAACAATATCCTAATTGACATGGTCATTACACAGATAATATAGGATTTAGCAGGTAATATGTTGGCCAGTGTTTGTGGATCTAGTGTCTGAAGATTGCACCACCCCATGAACCAAAGAAAAAAACAACAAAAACAAAAAAAAGGAAATGTTTGCTGCTTTTTCTGACTCGTAATACGTTAGCTAGAAATAAGGAATATGTTTGATAAGGCTTGGTTTGTAAATATCTTGGATGGAATAAATTATTGTTAAAACAAGTACATGGTCAAATGAAGAGGGTGGAAAAGGGAAGTTTTTTTTTTTTTAAGCATGTATGGCAGGCTTATGACTTGCTCCTGAGAGGGTCAGTTATATACTGTTAATAACTATCATTAATGCAAAACATCAATTTTACAGCTGTATTACCGTACATGAGAACTGTTCAACCAGTAGGTCAACCATTGTGTTGTGATCTGTGCAATCCACACAGCAGGTACTGAAAAGAACCAAAAGTGCTAAACCCACTAGGATGAAAAGTGAAACTCCTATTAGACTGATAACCTCTGTGTCCTTGTCTGATGAAAGTTATGGAAGGTTGAAGCATGCACACTCAGCAGGGGGTTGAGGACCTCTTTAAGTGTTCATTGTGCTGTTTCTTTCTTACTAGGCACCCTGGAGGGCGTCTGTCTTTTTTCTCAAGTCAAGTGTCAGGTGTGCAAAGTATCCTTGTTGGATGAGTAAAAAGACCTTTATTTGGGTAAGCAAATGATATGACCGGTTTGGGTGAGTATGGAGAAGGAGCGTGCTGAAGGCTGCTTTGTTAATGATTAGAAGCTAGCAGGTGGGGATGCTTCACTGCTGGTGCCAGTGTTGGAGGGGGTGCTTTTGTAGTCAGACACGACAACTTGGGCAGATACTGCGTAGCTAAAGCGGGAGTTCATTTAGCTGGAGCCTTTAACCTATTCTGCAACTTTAGAATCAGAACTAATAGCCTGAGTGAAGATGCCCTGGAGAACATGCTTTCATTACTGATAACCCACTAGAATAAGATGGTTAAATACAGTGCGTTATTGACTCAATACTTAGTAGATGCACCTCTGGCTGCAATTTTAGCTGATTTGTGTTTTGGGGTTATGTCTTTATCTGCTTACTCTTTAGATCCTATCATCCTATATGGCCCGACCATATGACCATATGGACACCCGACCATCATCCCTATACTGTTGCAACAAAGTTGTATGGAATGTATGTTGTAACATTACAGATTATTTTCACTGGAACTACATGGAGAAACCTGTTCCAGCATGAAAGTGTCCCTGTTCACAAAGGATGTCCATGAAGACGAAGTTGAGGTGTAGGAAATGGAGTGGGCTGCACAGACCTGACCTCAACACTACTGAACTGCTTTGGGATGAGTCTGAATCTGACTGCATGCCAGGCCTTCTTGCCCAACATCAGCGCCTGACCCCACTAATGCTCTTGTGGCTAAATGAAGAAAAAGCAGTGTTGGGTTTTTAAATGTAGTACTTTGTGCCAGGGCCAGAAAGTTTGTGGTTTCATCAGACCAGCGATTCTTTTTCTACATGCCTTTTAGCAGAGTCAAAATGGGATTTTATATGGCTGTCTCATAAAACCCAGATTTAACAAGTATCCAGGCTATAGTTATTCTATGAACAGCTTCTGCTGTTTGAGGAGTGGATCTCACCAGGTCACTAGATTTAATGTTGGTCTTTCGGTTGTACCTCTGACTAATACCCTTACCCCTTCTGGACTTTTGGGTGGGTAGCTTCTACAGAGAGTCACAGCTGTGCTATCCATTATTTAATAACCTGATTGATTTCCAGGATTTTGTAGCAGACTTGTTATAATAGCTTCTTGGCCATCTTAATGTTGTGACACTTTCATTGTACACAGATCTGCTCTATTTAACTAATTATATAACTCCTGGTGGCATCTGCATGGACCAGCACTAATCTAGGAGCTTCAAAGCACAGGGGGTGAAAACTTATTTAGTTTTATAATTTTGCAGACTGTACGCTGCAGACCAGCTGTGATGACCACTGAGGCTAAAGTCTTGTGACCAGATAGCCTCATGTCTAATTAATGGGCTTGAAAAATTAAGCTTTGATTGGTGTGTGAAGGGGTTGATTTCACTCAGCAGGAAGTGTGTCAATTTTCAGTCACAGAAAATTGCTACGACTCTGTTCAATTTTGCACCCAGTGTTTGTACTCATACTGGATCTGTCCCTTCTGTGAGCCTTACCAATTGAATTCTTCATCAATCAGGTCCATTTATCAGAGTGTAAAAATAGAGTTTTAAGAAACAGCTCATTTGCAGACCAGGATATCATGATCCAAGGGCAAATATATCCTGTTTTCATTTCAGCCAGATTGAAGTGGTCTGTAGTCCACTTGAATATGAATGCATTTGATTTGAGCTTCTGAAACTGGTACTGACAAGAAAAAAAAACCTTCAAAAACCCCAACTGCAGTGTGAACAGTCCCATACTTATTTCAGTGCTTCCAATCTACTTCCATAATATACTATGAAATGTTATTAAAATGAGAGAAGCATATTTCTGCCAACAGCACAAACACTTGCTGATGAAAAGCTCCTCACTAGAGGGGCTTGTTCCAAAAAAAGTTATAAATTCCTGTTTTCTGGGAGGATTAAAAATTACAATAAAAGACAAAATATTCTTCACATATGCCTCATATCTGTAATTATTTTCCACTGTTGAAATGTGCAACAAATGGTATTATTTTTTTGAGCATCCATGCATTTGCCTATTGTAATTATGTATAAGCGGTTTATCAACTGTTGTGACAGAAATGTATTTTAACACATTGCAATATTTGGCTAAGTGGTTAAGACCTTGGACTACTGACTAGCAGGTTGTGAGTTCAAATCCCACCACAGCCAAACTACCACCACTGGGCCCTGAGCAAGGCCCTTAACCCTCACCTGCTCAGTTGTGTAAATGAGATAAATTAAATAAAAGTCCCTCTGGATCTGTAAGTAAGAAACTAGATGTACTGCATAATATTACTGCTGCATGAAGTGAAAGAAAGAGCAAGTATGACAATAAAATATGCATACCAAATATCAAAAATGTTGCTTAAGTAGTTCTTGAGAGATGTGTTGATTGCAGTGACTCCTGTGGACAAAATGTCAAAATTTGGTGTGCAGCTAAAGAATGTGGTTGTGATGGAGGGTGTGAAATTTCACAGTTGTAGCTTAAGCAGTTCTGGTAATATGGAAATGTGTCTCCTGCAGATCCCCCATGGATGATAGTTCAGTGCTTCTAAAGAATGTGGTCATGATGCAGGATGTGAAGTTTGAGCCTTTACATCACAAGCTATTGGCTAGTGAAGTGCTAGATTTTTGCTTTGAAGCTTATTTATTAGGTGATGCTACTCCAGAAGCCAACTTGCTGTAAAAAATTTGAGCTATTGATATTGTCAAGCTGACTAATTCAAGGGGCACTAGCATGCTGGGCAACATAGACCTAGAGACACAAAACATATTCTGTATCATAAATGTTGAGCTACAAACATACCAAGTTTAGTGTGGAGTAGTGAAGTCTACGATATTGTTGACCAAAGTTGGTGAGAAAAGAAACAGAAACAGAAAGATATGACCCTCAGGACTAGCTACAGTTCTATCATGAAAGAACTCGGTTTTCGATTCGAATTCATTTGTCTGAAATCTTGTGCCAGTGTTTATAAACCCAATATAAGTGAGTAGTGAATCACAGTATTGTATGCCTAACCCTCTTTCTCTCTCTGTTTCTCTTCTAGGTGAGTGAAAAAGAAATGACGATGTGGTGATCTGTTCCAATACTTTATTAACTCCAGTCAAGGAGTCTTCGATTGTGAGTTGTGCACTTATTGCATCACTGTTTGTTTTCTCAGACGTACTGTACAGACTTTTTCTTACATGCCATCCTCAATTCTCTGCAGTCCCTTAGCCTTTTTTACTCACACACCACTGGTTTTTCTCTTGTCCCCCTCGCCTCCCCCACTTTCCCGCTCTCTTGCTGTGACACTGGAGGGAGTTGAGGGCAGTGCAGTGGAGTGTATCCTCCATCACCTCTGTCTCAGTGATATAGTGAATACGTTGAGGCAGATAATGGGTGTGTTATATTCTGCCAAGGCAGAGAGAGTGCACGTTTCCCTTCCTATTTATCAGCATTTATTACTATAGCACTTTGGATTAAAGAACGTACACATATCCACAAGAAAAGGCAAATAAAATGCATGCACCTTCTGAGCCTCACTTCCTTTATCAAGTGTCAAAGGACAAAATATTTAGAAAATTTCAGCAGGATATGTTTGCCTTAGAATCAGTAACTGTTAATGTAATGTTTCATGTATATGGCACTTTGGAAAGGCTTCCACATGCACTGAAATCTGAAACTCTTCACTGTTATTTAATGTAGCAGTAGTTTAAAAGAAGGAGTCTGTATTTCCTGACTGTTCTTTGTGGATGTCTGGATGTGTGGGTGTGAACACAGGCATCACTTAGCAGACCAAGGGCACTGCATTGTGACCTCTACACTCAGCCAGTAAATTGTGACGGTCTGCGTGTCTGTGTGTCAGAATGTGCCCGTGTGTGTGTGTGTGTGGACCATGTTTTTATATCTTTGAGGGGACCAATTGTCCCCACTTGGATAAGAACATCTGCTATATCTGACATTGTGAGGACATTTTGCTGGTCCCCATAAAGAATGTGGTTTTTTTTCCATCACTGAGGTTTAAGGTAAGGATTAGGGTTAGGGTTAGGCATTAATTACCTGCATTAATAATTATGTCAATGGACAGTCCTCACAAGTATAGCAATACAAACAGTGTGTGTGGGTGTGGGTGTGTGTGTGTGTGTGTGTGTGTGTGTGCGCGCACACGTTTGGTATGGTGGGCTTTGCCGCCAGGTCTGTGCGCAGGATTGAGGCAATAATGAGTGTTTGTCAGAGATAAAGCTTATCGGTTGTGCAGTCTTATTGGTGTGACCCCTTTCCCTGACTCCCCAGTCTCTCTATTAAAGAGTCCCTGTACCGGAGCTGAGCACTGAACTAGAGAATGAGACAGCTGTTGTGTTCTTCAGCTGTGTGTGTGTGTGTGTGGACCTGGATAAATGTGCTGTGTGCATGAGTAAGCCAGATGGGTAAACTATTCTAGCCTTACCTAGTCTAGTGAAGCAGAAGTCAATAGCCTGGCCTATTTATTTTAGCTTCAGCCATTTTTAAGTATGTTTTTTCCCCATAAACCTGAAATTGTGTCTGGCCAAGTTTAGTACATTTGGTCAAGTGTGAAAGCTGTTTATGAACGTGGGTGTTGTCTTGAAAACAGTGGTCTAGGGTTCACTTCAAGTGATGTCAGGTGCAACTGCACCATGTGTGAAAGGGAGTTGTCAGGTTGTTAGGTTCTGCATGACAAAATCCAGCCCAATGCACAATCAGTACCAGTACTGAATGGAGAGGAACTGGACAGTTGAAGATTGGAAAAAAGATAATAAAGGTCATGTTTTTTTAATGACCTCTGCCCACTGTAGCCTCTGATTTCTGTTCTTAGCTGTTCTTCTTCTGTCTTCTGCTCATGGTTGTAAAGTGTGGTTATAAAGAGTGGCTACTCTAACCAGTCTGGTCAGTCTCTTATTAACAATTTGTTCCACCCATAAACCAGGATGGATAAAACATATAGACCTAAAAATAATGCCAACTTAGACCCACTGGTTTCTGATGGTGGAAATTTCACGAATAAAAAATCCCCATGGCTTCACAACAAATAAAAAGTACAGGGTGTCCCCAAAGTCTGCATACACAGGAAAAATGAACAAATTTGAACAATGAGTATGATGTTTGAATAGGAAATTTATTTTATAGCTACACTGGTCTCTGCAAGACATCTTACAGTGAAGAACTCATGGAGGAAAAAAAATCGGCAAGGTAAAATTAGCCCAATTTTACAGGAAAACCACAAACCTGTAAGATCCTTCTTTAAATGAGCCCAGAATTGATCCTGGGTACAGACTACAGCATTCTGAACAAATGCCTATAATCTATAGTTTGTGTCAGGGCTATTTTTCTTCTCCCTTTATTCTCCAGTGCAGGAAATAAGCAATCCGGGCATTAAGGCCTGTACCACTGCATGTCTTAGTATTTTGACTGTTCCACACCAATTTTACTTTACTCATCATCTAAACAAAAAAATCTTGATTAGCACAAATGAATGTAGTAGAGCAGCACTATTCCTGTTCTCTCCATGGCTCGACTTGCCCATTTCTGCTGTACTGTGATAGGAAGACTGTCTTTGTGTTGCATGGATGGTTTGTCTTACTGTGCCAGATAACAGGGCAGCGTGTGCCACTGACCCAGCATGCACTGCCTTATCCACATAGGCCTTCATGAATTTGCCTATACTGTATATATGAACAAGACATTCACTGTCTGTTCAAAAAAATTGCAGACGGAGGGGGAAAATGGAGCAATTGATGTATCACATGGTAATGAAGTTGTCATGTTGGAGGAGACAATTAGCATTTAATTCCTTTGATGAAGGAAGAAAGACGGAGGGGAGGTACCTTCTAATCAGCTGCTCATGCTTGTGCATGGTGCTACTCCTACACTAATGTGACAAAAGTGTATAAACAGGGAAAGTTTCATGCATGCAAATTACTAATAATACTTTTACCATACCCCTCTTGCACATTTTTTTGCTCACTAGACAAAAATAGAGATTCAGAGAGTGTTAGCATACGTGGTGCTTGTAATTAAAACCCACCTCATTTTTTTCTTTTTCTCGTCTCAGTTTCAGGGAGGCATTGCTATCGAGGCTATAATGCAGCACTCATGTGTGTCACTCATGTCTCATTCAGAAAGCGGGATGACTGAGATGAAGGACAGAAATTCAGAGAGTAATAAACCAAAATGTTCTGTACTATCCAAGAGAATTTTTACCAGAAATGGTCAGCACGTTGAGTTGGTCTCTAATTTTAAATATTTAGGGTTTTTAACTGATGCTAACTTGTCTTTTAAATGACATATCCAGCATTTAATAAAAAGGCTGAGGTTTTTTTTTATTATTTTACTACAGATTTTACAACAGAAACAAGGCTTGATTTTCTTTTTGTGTGAAAAGGAAGTCTACCTTTTTGCCTGTTATTGTTTATGAAGATGTGTTGAGTATTTAAAAGCCTCTGCTCAGTGTCTTCAAATGCTGGATAATGTGTATCAGGGGCCCTGGGGTTCATTACGCATTGTGGTTCTCTTACTCATTGTTGTGTGTTGTATTCAAAAATCAACCCGCTAGGTGCACGTTGCCTCAGTCATTGATATGTTTTCATACATAAAGCCATTCATGGCTTTACTCCCAAAACTCCCAATTTATTTGTCTTGTCTTTTGTGAAACTCCCAGTCTTCGTCCTCTTGATGTGTTGCGATTTGTTGTTCCCAAAGTTCAGACTGAATTAGGAAAGACAGCTTGTAGGTTTTCTGTACCTTCTGCTTGAACTTACAGAATGAACTTAAGATCCAGAATATTGTACACTTAAATAGTTTTAGGGTTTGGGTGAAGTCGATTGAGTCCAGATTGTCCTTGTGTAGATGTTTTATTTGAGTCTTTTTTGTTCTTGTGTGAACTTTTCTGTTGTCAATCTTTGTTGCTGTCATTCTTGGCCAGGTCAACAGATGAGTTACTGTCTCTGACTTTACAACTACAAGGTGGAGCAACTAGGTATAGGTGTCTAATACAGTGGACAGTGAGTGGACACAGTATTTAAATACTTCAGCAGCACTGCGGTGTCTGATCCAATCCTACCAGCACAACACACACTAACACACCACCACCATAATAACATATCCACCACCTAAATAATACCTGCTCTGTGGTGGTCCTGTGGGAGTCCTGACCACTGAAGAAGAGCATAAAAGGGGGCTAACAAAGATTGCAGAAAAACAGATGCAGAGACTACAGTCTCTGTCTGTAAAACTACAAAATGCACATGTATGGATAGTGGAGCTGATAAAATGGACCAAGACTGCAGATACAAGGGGTGGTTTTAATGTTATGGCTGATCGGTGTAAAGGCTAAATAAATAAAATAAATACATGTTTAGAAAGGCAGTAGATATGCATCACATTGTCAATCCAGGTTTTTACCCAAGTAATTACATGACCTGCTTTATTTTTCAGTAATATACACACTTACCTGTATGCGCTCTGTCTATCACGGTATCACTATATATAATTGTGTAATTGAGCCAGGACAAATGAGTCAGTTATTTGTAATTGCCTTTTGAATTTGGTAGAAGCTTCTACCTTTAACATCAATGCAATGTAAGCAAAAGCGGTGATAAAACAACCAAAGAGCAGTGAGTGTTTCTAATTTTTGTGTATGGTTAGATATGGTATGCTTAGCTTGGATGCGAGGGATGCTTCTCTCTGCGTAATGTTTAACCGCAGTTGGGTGAGAGCGAGGGGCTGGGATGACAGAACAGGGTGTGTGTATGTGTGTGTGTGTGTGTGTGTGTGTGTGTGGGCTTGCAGTGACAGGTTGGTGAGTCAGCTCATGTTACCCACAACTGCGCCCTTCGCTGGGGCCTTTCTGTGGGCTCAGGCTTGAGAAAGCACCCAAACCAAAGGCTTTTATTTCTGTGAAGCAATTCTAGCCAGCATCGTCAGTAAAGAATGGAACAACATCCCCCTTGTTTTTATTATGGTGATGTATATGCTTGTGGCTGCATGGAACCATGGAACAGTTTGTTTTGGTGCCTGTGTGTATGTGCCGACAGTATATTATATGTGAGGGGGTGGCTTTAAGTTCTCTGCTCATTAGAGTGCAGAGCTGCCAAGTGAAACCTGATGGATAAGAGGCCAAAAGGAACAACAAGGCAGGCTCAAACACTTTAAACACACATATGCACACATACAATGTGTTTTTTCCCCAGGGCTGCTCTGATCTGTGAACCATGTGCCTCATTCTGATTCTGCTGCTATATGGAAACACATGAGGACGTTTCATGCGGCACAGCTTCACAAACCTTCTGAAGCATGAATGTGCTGACAAAATGACCCCAATGGATTTTAGGAAAGAATGCCAATGTCTATAGTACATAAATAATCCACAGTGCAGAATAAAAAAAGGGTTTGATGCATCATAGTACTTAGTTACTTCACTTTCAGTAACCCATTTACTGTATAAAATGGTGGCGGGGACACTGGGTGTGAGACGGGGATATGATTTATTCAATGTCACCATTTGCGTAAACATGCACGTTCACACTGTGCCACTAGCGTGTTGCATAGTGATGCCCAAAATTAATTTTCTCACTGCCTATAGTGTATATGTATAGTATGCATATTATATGCCACAGTACATTTCATCAGTTTAGCCTAGAATCATATTCACAGAATATGGCTATTTGACTCACATGGCAGTTAATCAAACACAACCCACTCCCTGTAGCCTAGTATGAGTAAGTGCTTCAAATTAAATTCTTTAATAACTTTTAAACCTCCAGTCCAACTTTATTCAATATAGTTGGTATATCTTGCTCCAGAAATGCCTCATTGTATTTGTTGCATGTATTCAATATATGCTGCTGTTGTATTGAGCATTAAATACACTAGGTAGGGTGTAGAACAACATATTGCTCTACCTGATGTGGAGTGCACTTATAAAAGAATAAGAAAGCATTTGGGACCTAAAAAACCTGAAAAGGGCCGTAACCAGGATCAAAATTGTAATAAGGTCCATAATACAGAAATATGACCCACTTCATGTTATATAACACGATGCCATTTGTACTCTGTAGTGACTCTGTAGTGTAGAAGTACACGAGTCAGGTCTTGGTCTCAAGACCACATTTTCACTTCCTTGGTCTGGTCTCAGAATTGAAAGCAATTCCACTCGATCTTGAATAGGTCTTGGACTAGAGCCTCGAGATCATGTTTTTCCCCACCGCAGTGACAATGCTAACTTTTTAATGTTTTATACTTTTCCAAAAATTATACATCTTATTAAAAGAAACAAATAAATAAATAAATTAAATTAATCAATTGGGGTAGTTGTCAATTGGAAGGCTGACATCAGGGCTGCTGCTGCTCAGCCCATGAGCAAGGCCCTTGACCCGCTGCTCAATCCAGCCTCTGAGGGGCACAATGCACACACAATGCCAGTCCCAAGCTCAGTTAATGGGAGGGTTGCATTAGGAAGGGCATTCGGCATAAAAACCTGCACCAAATTAAGACACGGTAACCCAAAGAATGGGAGCAAGCTGTTAAAACAGGAAAAAAATTTATCAGTTAACTCGCATTGTATTCACTGGTGCTATGCATTTGCTATATAATGTTGTCGATGTATGAGAAAACTGACTTTTGTTTAGGTCTTGGCCTCGCCTCCTCCAAAGTCCAGAGTTGTTCCTGACTGTCCCAAAATCGCAAAGTCTTGGTCTTGACTCAGACTCGACCCTTTAAGGTTTTGGTCTTGACTGGCCCTTGATATAGGTGGTCTCATCTGCACTACTACTCCCCTGATTCCGGTTCTTCTCTGTGTTCATGCTGCTTTCTTTTTTAGCTTGTCATCACTAATTACTGAAGAAGCATATGGTCCAATACGTTAAAAATACCATCAGCCTTACCATCATTACTGCAAACTGATTTGGTAAGCAATGTTATGAGTCATTTGCATTTTTACAATTAAACTCACAAATACTCATGAATTTAATTAACTTCTGGCATAGCCGTGTCAGGTGTTAGCTTTTGATATGTGTACTACATACTCTACTCTACATACTACTAAAAAAACTCTGGTAGCTTTGCATCTTATGAAAGCTGAATATAGCCATGAGCAATTCATTCAAATTTCAAGTGACCTCCTCAGCTGATCTGAGGTCTGTTGGGAAGCAGTCATCACTAGACTGCATTGTGAAAACATATTATCAGGACATCGCTGTTTTCATTCTGAATTGTTTACGAGAGGTTAAAAACAAACACTGGTTACAGCCATGAGGGTGAATGATTCCTAGATGGCAAAGTGACATCAACAAGACAGAGTTACTGTGAGTAACTGAATACAGATTAAACTGAAACATTAAATTTGATGAAAAATAATCGTGTTGCTTTCTTGGAATTTGTTGAGAATGCTAACTAATCACACCAAGACTAGAGACAGCTCTTGCAGAACCAGTAACAGCAAATTCATTCCAGTGAATTATTTATTAATTTTTAGTTTCTTTATGATAAGCACTTAATACCACATGTACAGGGGTTAGACAATGAAACTGAAACACCTGTCATTTTAGTGTGGGAGGTTTCATGACTAAATTGGACCAGCCTGGTGGCCAATCTTCATTAATTGCACATTGCA
>JAOVYV010000008.1:5249313-5264673 GCA_025674545.1 Hassar affinis
GGAGGAAACCGGAGTACCCGGAGGAAACCCACGCGAACACGGGGAGAACATGCAAACTCCACACAGAAATTTCCCAGCTCGCCCCACCCGGGGATCGAACCCTTCCTTCTTGCTGTGAGGCGACAGCGATATCCACTGCGCCACCGTCCCGCCAGTATTAGTATAGTGTTCCTAATAAAGTGTTCAGTTAGTGTATAATGTCCCTGCAAAGATGATAAAGGAAAATATGATATTTTTTACTTTATGGGGACATTTTGCAGGTCCCCATAATGAAAGTGGGTTTTTTGTTGTAGTATTTAACAAAAAAAATTTAAATAACACCTCCACATCCTGACACACCTACATGTCAGGACTTTTTCAGAAAAGTAAAAGAGCAGAAAAGTTTGCTTTTTATTACTGAGGTTATGGTTAGGGTTAGGGTAACGTGTAGTGTTAATTAGCTGCATTTATTATTATGTCTATGGAAAGTCCTGACATTTCACAGAAACAAATGTGTGTGTGCATGCATGTTTGTGTGTTTATCATTTTCTGCAGTTGATTAACAGTGATTGCACTTTAGGTAAGATTGGCTCAAATTTGATTTCTTTCCTCATTTGTGTGTGCGTGTGTCACAGATATGCTTCAATGGCCACGTACGATTATCAGCGCCGCTACTGCTGATCATTTCTGACATCACGCCAAATCACCACCAAGATGGCCAGAGGCGACCTGGCACTCTGCTTCTGCCGTGCGTGATAGTGCGCTAACAGTACGGGGACAGATAACAGGTGGAGAGAGAGTGAGAGATAGAGAGAGAGCACTTAAAGCCATTTTTGTGATGGCTTTGATGATTTGTTCTTACCCTTCAATCATTCTCTTTTGTGTGTGAGTGTGTGTGTGTGTGGTGTGTGTGTGCACGTACATACTCTACTTTAAGCATTTGATAATTGGAGATATTAGGGGAAATTACAGCTATTACACAGGACACTATAGCCATCCAACAGCTTCCTTAACACTCATAGTGACATTATCCTCAGAATTATATTTACTGTGTAGCTGATAGCTTTGGAAACAGAAATGATCCAATAAACCATGAACTGAATTACAGACAGGAAAAGGTAAAGATGGAGACACAATGGTGGATCCAAGCAGAGTATAAAATGGCTTCAAAGGTAGTGAGAAATAACAAGCGAGTGTTCTAGTAGCAAAATAAACAAGAGACACGAAAGCCCACATGTGTGTGTGTGTGGGGCTTTATTCTGACAAGCTAACACTGCTAGTATTGCTAACATGTCTTGTTTATATTCTATGTGTATTATATTATGTACAGATCAGAGCTGAGTGGGTTTCTTCGTCCTCTGAGGCACAGTTTTAGAGAGTGAATGCTGTGCTGATTTCCATAGCGCTAAACCAGCCTGAATGCTAATGCATCGCGTGGCACCATTCTTTCAACTCTCCTCTCAATCAGACACCTACCGAACAGCATGATGGATGGGCACCCTACTCCATCTGCAAGCGTGTGTGTGTGTGTGTGGGTGCAGTATTGTTTGTGCACCAGCAAGTATATCACAGGCAAAGGAAGCGATGTTTGAATTGAGACATGTCCTCTGCTTCCGAGCAGTCACGTTTGGCATGTACATGGTGGACTCAAGTGGATGCGAGTGGCTCCGGCTTTGCTCTCCTGTCCTGCGCAGCTCTGACATGCCCGCTCTCTGTCCATGGGCCCTAACACAGCTGTCCTCGCTCTGTGACGGGGTGACATTGGCGTCCATGTGCTGCGGTGCGGGTGACATGGCTGTGGATTCCTTGCTGCTTCTCTCTGACAGCGCTCTGGAGGGCTATTCGCACTCCGTGAACCGAACAGATTGTCTCTTTCTCTCCTGATATGCACACTCCCACTCCACACAGACCCCGGTGTCTCACACCCTGTCAAGGTCTTTATTATTTTCCCAAATGTGCTCAATCGGCACACACATACACACACAGGTGCACTAAGAGTGTGACTCAGAGGGTAATGTTTTTAGCACAGGTCAGGTCTGATTGCAGGTGCTGAGGATTGTTAGAGTAGAGAGCTCCAGTCATGCTTTTAATCTCTCTGGGAGGTCTCATACTCAGTTAACTGACCTTGGCCCAGCTGCAGGAAGCTAGAGACAGAGGTGAACTCTTGGATTTGTAAGAAACATATTCTGAAGTACCAGAAAAAGTGGTATACCAGTTAATACTTGGTAGGTCCCCCACAGGATCTTGGAGGGAACATTGCAAAGTCCTCACACTGATGTTTGTTGAGGCCCCGGCATTGAATTCTGATGTTACTTGAGGCAGTGTTGTACGCCGATCTATGGCCACACTGCTGTCATAAATGTAGGCTTGTGCTGGAATTCTTATAGTCATGGTACACACCTGAAATGCTCATACATTAAAATTTGCTTCTATCTCCGAACAGCTCACGAGTTCTGACTATTAAACCGTGTTGAAAATCGCAAAATCATGATAACTTGCCATTCTCACAGCGGAAACAGTTCTAGAAGCTTCCATTGATGCCTATCGCTTTATATACACACTGGCGGACACAACCAATAACGTGCCCAATGGTGTTGCTGTATATTCTGCATTGGCTCCCGTACCAGTTTTTCTGGTACTTACGTGTAGTTGCATACTGCAAGACTCTATCTTACACAATGGATTACTTTATAACAGATAAAGAATTGAATTGGTTCTTTATCAGCTTTGCTTTTATTCTTTCTCTTGAAGTTAATAAGCCAAAAAAAATCACAGCTTACCAAGAAACAACAAAACCCTCCACCCTGAAGACTTTCCCATTTCAGAAAAGTTTAACCTAACTGTGACTAAGTGTTGATTCTGGACATCTTCCAAAAATGCTAAATAAACATCCCCTCACCCCATAGCATCACTTTATCAACTATTATACATTAGTAATACATTTACATAGAGTGTAAATTTGTTACTATAGAAACGATAACATATTCAAATGAACACATTAATATAAACTGTGCAGCCCGATCTACTGTCAGGAGAGCTCATACAGGAAATTAGTCAACACCTTATGACTAATCATATAATATGTTGCTCCTATAATAAATATTACTACATCCTGTATTATTCATCTTTCCAATAAATGAATCAGAAAATACTGTATGCTTTCGCAAGTAAAAGAGAAATTAGTCAAGTTTTCAGTAAATATTCAGTTCTAATACGGTTAAGCCGTAAAAAAAGACCCATTCCTACAGTGTTCTAAAAACATCCACTGTAATAACAGGTTTGTTGCTCACAAAAATGTTCCTCCAGTTTCCCAGTACTGGAAATGTTAATGTTGGCTGCGGTGCTAAAAATATTGCAGCAGCCTTTACACACATTATATAAAAAGGCCACAGGGAATTGACTGATGTTTTTTGAATTAAAGGTTTGTTTAAAATTTTTAATACTACCCAATTATTGGGAGTTAAATCAGAAACAGATATATTAGAGACATTAATTACATTGTTGAGAATAGAATAAACACATAAATTGAACGGTACCTTATGGTTCTCACATTGTTGGCTCCTCTCCCTCCTAAATCCTAATTTAACCCCTGGCTATAGATAAAGGAAAGAAAAGTTGGAAAATCCTTAAAGACAAATGAAAACATGTCATGTGCTGGGAACACTGGTGAGACTTGTAAAGACTCAGAATCCATGACCATATATGGGCATAGACAAGAGTAGGAAAGTAGGTAATTTTTTAGGACAAATGCATGATAGAAAGAGCTGCAGAAAATAATGTCTTGCTAGAGACAGAATTTCATAGGTCAAAAGGACACAATTTTTTTCTATTCTTTGTATTTTTAGGGCCTATTCTGATCAGGACTGTACTGAAATTTTGTTTGTGAAAATTTTGCAATTTTGCAATCATGTTTCATTCCAGTGTTTTTGCAGCTTCATTTATTTGCCATATTGTGCTGCTCCAGTGGTGACTGATCTGCATGCCAACTTGCCAGGCAGCAGACGGCACCGGGTGGCTGGAGAGAAGGAGTGCTGGCCTCCCCTCATCACAGCATGTCTGAAACAGGAAGGTCAGGCGGAAGAGCATGAGCAGAGACCTCAAGCATCTGGATCTGAAGAGTACAGATTCAGGCAACTTGCATAACAATTCCCAAACAGGTACTATTAACGCAAGCAGTTGTTGAAAGATGTACTGTAAGTGGCTTTATGACCTGAGCAGTACATCATGATACAGTGATTTTTAAGTATTCACCCTGCTTAAACCATCCCGTATTTTGTAGTGTTACAGTGTGGAACTGAAATCAAATTAACTGGGCATCATGAATCTACACAAACTAGTCCATAATATTGTGGGGGATCAATACAATACAAAACCCTAACTTATATTATTCTGCTGCAACCTGTAACCTGGAGAACCCATGGGAGTCAAAAATGAACATAGGGAGAAGAAGCAAAACTCCGCACAAGCAATAAGTACAGAATCAAACAGAGGGACCCTGGAGCTGTCATAGAGCAATGCTACCTGCTGCACCACCCTGTGAACCACAGTCAGGCTTTGCTTATTAAAAAAAATCCCAACACCATTAGATCCTACAGAGAAATAAAATACAAAAACCCTTTTTTTTTTCAAAAATGGAAAGAACAGGGCACAAGCACGACTCTGCCTAGAGGAGGCTGTCTGCCAAACGTCAGTGACCAGGTAAAGAGGGGATTATTCAGAGAAGCAACCAAGAAACTGCCACTATGTGTGATGCTACTACTGAGGAGGGAAAATGTGTGGCTTTTCACTGAAAGTGTCATGAACATCATTACATCTTAAACCAACTGACCATCTGCACTCTTACTCTCTTGTGGCAGAAAACCTCTCATCCAAAACTCCTTCTTTAAATATTACATAACCATCTCCTAACAGAAAACTTCCCCATCAATAATGAATCATTTTTCTTCTTAAAAAAAGTTTGTTTATTAATAGGCAGGTTGAAATACTGCCAGAGCTGCTATTATAGAAAATCAGTCTAACCCTTCTGATTATAGAAAGTGGTAGAGTAAAGAATATTGCATCCCATATGTTGCACAGCCTAATGTCTAAGAGCAAACTTTGTCTCATCATTAAGACCCAGAGATGTCAGTGGTGTTGCTCAGTGTTCTGAGCTTGCTATAGATATGGCTATTTTTGCCACAGTGTCTTTTTTTGGAAGCTATTTTCCTATAATTCCAAATGTCAAGGTTCGGGCTGATAGAGAATTAATTCAGGCAGACATTTACAGTGCACAGTTTACAGTACATATTACTCTCCCAAACTCACAGTGACAACCAAGCACACACTGCTCCATATGGAGAACTTTCCTCTGTGGATGCAGAGCTATGCAGAGGCACCTTATGGAGGGGGAACGATCTGTTCCTTAAACTTTAACATTCCGTTTACTTATTAATGCAGTTTTTCACCATTGTCTAGTGTATCTGCTGGTCTACCAGTAACGGGGAGAGGAGGGCGAGCGATTGAAGCACAGCCTGTGATTGACAGCTGTGGGGGCTGTTTGGAAGAACATTGTGCAGGCAGCTGGAGGGAGAATTTAGGGGAGTCAGACTCGAAAAGAAAAACTTTACTTCAGCAGGTAGTTATGGAAGACCACCACCAGCTATCTGACATCCTCTCAGGCTATAATACAATATCAGCATTTTACTTTGTTTTTTTTTGTTTTTTTAATATACTAAGTTTACTAAACTTTAAATTGTTTCAAACATTCCAGTTGGTTAATATATTTGCCATAAACTGATGAGGAGACAGATGTATTAGATATTAGATATTATGTTATTGGAGAACTTCAGTTTACATCGGAGCCTTTGTTTTATTTTGAAGAATGATCAGCAACTTTTTTAGAGCCATCTGCTGAAAATATGGAGTTCATAGTTTTTTTTAAATAATAATAATAATAATAATAATAATAATAATAATAATAATAACAATAATAATAATGATTATTATTATTATTATTATTATTATTATTATTATTATTATTATTATTATTGTTATTATTATTATTATTAAATAGAATTTACTATTCAAGTTCAATGTGCCATTACATTTATGGAATTTAGCAGAAGCTCCTATCCATAGCAACTTACAAAAGTGCATAGTCATTCACTTGGAATATCCAAAGCTAGTGCTGACAGACCCGAATTCAAGGCCCTTTGCGCTAAATACTGCCAGAAATCAGCCATACAACACCTAAGACAAACAAATACAAGCAGAACAAGTCTTAGAACCCAAAAGTTAGTCTCCTGTAGTCTAGGAGATGCCAGTGAAGAACATGACGTAGTCAGTACAGTAACTGCTCTAAGTGCAGTAAGAGCTTAGTGCTCTTTTAAGTGCTCTGGAATGAGATGGGTCTTCAGTTGGCATTTGAAGACAGCAAGGGATTCTGCTGTTCAGAGTTCATTCCACCATCTTGGAAACCTGCACTCCTGCTCCATGCTGCCCCAGGATCCCATGTCAGGTCATCTCCTGAGGTCAGGATTCAATCCACTATCCAAATGCCAGTGAAGAGAAGATTCTAGATTCTAGATTCTTTATTTCCTTCTGTCTTGTTTGTTGGGAGATCAACCCGAGATGTACTTGTGTTATGTTGTGATAAAATTGAGCTACACTGCTGTATTTGACCATTGCCTTCAAGTGGGGGTTTGAAGTGTAGGGTTTTAGATGAAATGTATGGCAAGTCAGTTGGAGGCATTGCAGCAGGGAATGTATAGAGAATAAATAGGTGCTGGGCTGTAGAATTCTGCACAGTTTTAAAGGAACTGGAGCCCTTAGAATATGGGGCACTGAACAGGAATCTCAGCAGTCTCACAGGAGGAATAAATTGAGAAATCTTCTTTGATTGTACAGGAGAAACCCACATAGGTATCATTGGTGCCTTGCAACTCCAGGGTCTATGGTTCATTCCTGAGTCTGGGTTGCTGCCTCTATGGAGTTTTGCATGCCCTCGTCATGTTCCTCTTGGTAACCTGGTTTCCTCTTTTTAAAGTCTTTCTCCAATTATTGGTGTAAATGAATATGCACACATGATGCCAAATGGTGGACTGACATCCTATTTGGGATTCCCCCCTTGCTCCCAGTGATCCACCACACCCTTGAATAGGATAAGGTTTGGAAGATGCAATGACAACAATATCGGGTTTTTCAAATGACCAAAAGATCCAGAAGCTCTTAAAGGAAATGGTGAGATCAAGGTATTGTCTATGCATGTTCAGAGATAAAACAGCCTGGTCTTTCTGAAGTCAGCTTTAGATGATGAGTTGCCATTCATGATGAGATGTCTTCCAGACATGCCAGACATTCAATTCTGTTGTGTAGAGTAAAATCAATGTCTGGAATATATGAATGCATAACTGAAAGGAACAAAGCGTGTATATGACCTGAAACACTTTTTTCCGGCTCTGTCTCATTTCTTTCTTCTTTTCGGGCACTCACACATTGTGTGGGTATACAGTGTAAAGTCAGGGCTGCTAGAGAGTGCCGTAAGTTATGTGTTATGCAGAGCAATTGAAGTGTGTATCAGACAGGCAGAAAGACCGTGATAGAGAGACTTGTGTGTAAGGTGTGTAATTTGTTCCTCTGTCCGTGGCTGCAGCAGCCAACAGCGAGAAAGCGGCGGGTCAGCTTGGCCCTGTGATGAGACAAGCAGTTTGTGTATTTGTGTGTGTGAGATGAGATGCTCTGTATTCCTGGTGGTTAGAGACACCAGGAGACAGACAGACAGGAAAGAAAGCTTGATAGAGAAAAGCAAGCAGATGGGAATAGTGTTCCCTCCTTTATTTCCATCACTGTCTCAGAGTCTCTCCATGTGCCTGCTTATGTTAGGCTAAATAAGCACCTCTGTACACCGACCCCTACAACCTGCACCCCCCTGCACAAACACACACCTTATACCATGTGTGAGTGGCTATCCTTGAAGTGTTCTTCAGGTTGGATTATACTTGCTTTTACCTCTAATCACGCAAGATATCTGCCACCCACACAGCCGTTTAGAGCATCACGTGTGCACGTCCTCAGAAATGAATTATATACTTCACAAGATCTCTGTGTCACAATAGCAACATAAATAGTGGCCACCATGTGACACAGGGTGTGTTTCAATACCTAGTGAGCTTCCTTACTGCCCATTGCCTACCTGGGCAGCTGCTTAAGCAGAGAGAATTCCAGCCATGGAACCTTATAAGGCAGATTAATGAGACACTGTAGCTAGACAGCGATTGCATCATCGGCTGTCCCCGTCCGCAGCCACAGGTTTTCATTAGTCATTTGTGTTTTTAGCATGTTAGTGTTTTAGAACCATGGATGCTTCTTACCACTACTTCCTTACTGGCTATTTTAATTCTCTTTGCTCTGGAGGAACAGCAAATCTAACGAAATGCAACCTGCTTTGTGAGCATTTTGATTTTATAAATAATTATCACATTGTCTTGTTACACATTATCACATTGTTTCTGTAGCAATATTTAAAAACAAATTACACCGATTCTGAAGACGAGAATGACTTTCATCAAAGGGAATGGCAAACATGTAAGATGATTAAAACTAGAAAACTGACCTCAATAATTGTACAGTTTAGGAGCTTTATTTATTAAATATAGAGCATGTGGCATGGGGGCATGATTCAGTTTAAACCAGAGCACTACCTTAATTTCAGTGATCAAAAGAGCATGCATATTTTCTGTATGTATGTATTTCCTTCGTATTCTCCCATTCCTTGGGGTGGCCACAGCAGATCAAGTCTGCATCTTGGTCTGGCACAGTTTTTACACCGGATCCCATTCCTGATGCAACGCTCCCCCTTAAGCTGTGCTTTGGGACAGAGTTGAGCAGTAGGTTGAGGGCCTTGCTCAGGGGCCCAACAGTGGCAGCCCCTCTCGGGGCTTGAACCTCCAACATTCCAAACAGCAACCCAGAGTCCAAACCTACTGGCCTACCACTGCCCCAATGCATATTTTCTGTATGATTGCGTTTAAATATAACACAATAAGCACTTCCTGTAAATAAACAAAACCACCAGAACTGTTAAAAACTTTTATTTAAAAAATAGTTGGATTACTGATCTGATTTATTTTATCAATAAGCCGCTCGAGACTGAACACGTGTTCAGACTGCTCCTGTTCAGCTTCGTCTCTATCCAAACTCCCTGCCTCCTCCTGAAGCCTTAATAAGCTTTGATGGCTGATCTGCTCCCTGAAAGAGCAGAAAGTGAATGCTGGATACAAGTTACAGAAATGCACCTAATATTTAATTCTAAGTGATTATAAGCTAACTGAATTAGCCTCAGGCCATTAAATCCAATAGGTGGAGGTGAAACAAGCTGCTAGCATACATGCTAACACCTCCCTCCATGTACCCATAACTTTTAAATGGTCATTGACAAACCCATGTACCAAATAAAATACATTTCTAAACCTTCACAACAATTAAATATGTTAACTGAATTAGAATGACTTACATTCGGAAATCATGTGACAACTCGCTGTGTGACTTCTGTTTTTTGGCTGTTTGAGCTTTTTATGGTGTATGGCTAATCATTGTTTTCAACACATGTCTCTGTTAGCTGTTGATTTTAGCTTTTCTGTTAGAAATTCTTAGAATTAACATACAAATGGTATGTTATGTGATATATTACTGCGGATGAACTGCTCAGCCATGCTGGAAATAGTGTTTACGTGACCGCATGGCCAGTTCGTGCTGTATCCGACTTCAGAGGGTGTTCATGCCTCCTCATGGGAAACTCGTCTTTCGTATAAAGCCAACACCATTTGAAAGTGCAGTTAAGGCAGCCCAGGTGACAGGAATGTTTTGTCCTCGATGTGCCATCTAGTTGCCGTCACTTCTAATACCCTTGAGATGTACGTAACGTACGCTGGCATGGATGTTAACAAAACGCTGCTTTTGCACATGCATGTGTCAGGTCATACATCACATATAAACCAGCCCATAGAGCTGAGCCCTGTGTGTGAACCAGCCCTGTGTGTGTGTGTGTGTGTGTGTGTGTGTGTAAAGTTTATGTTTATGGATAGTGTTCATCATGCAGGTGGATTTCCTTACAAGGACAGCGTGCATGTGTATGTGCATGAATGCAGGGTTGTTGTGTTTTGTTTTTTTGTTTTGTTTTGTTTTTAAATGTGAATTGGTTTGGCTTGCATATTGTGCTCATTATCCTGTTCTTTCATCAGACAGGAAATGAGAAATCATTCTCTTTGTCTCTCTCTCTTTCTCTCTCTCTCTCTCTCTCTCGCTCTCTCTCACCCTTTATCTCTCTTCCTCTCTCTCTCGCCCACTCTCTCTCACTCTCTCTTTCTCTCACTTGCCATTTCTCTCTCTCTCTCTCACCCTCTCTCCCTCTTTCGTGCCCTCTCTCTCTCTCTCTCTCTCTCTCTCTCTCTCTCTCACCCTCTCTCACTCTTTCATGCCCTCTCTCTCTCTCTCACCCTCTCTCCCTCTTTCGCGCCTTCTCTCTCTCTCTCTCTCTCTCTCTTTCTCTCTCACTCTCTCTCTCTCTCTCTGCCAGTAAATCTGTGACCTTTGGGGCCCACTGTTAATTACTCATCATCTTTGGCTAATTTCCTCAGATCATTTAATTACTATCTTTTCTACTTACTTGATCCATAAAAAGAAAAGCATCAGTTTTGCTTGAATTTGTATTTCTCAGCCATTTTCATGGTCTATGTTCTTCACACCATCCCTCTCTTTTGGGATTTGATAGTTGTGTATAAACACTATAAATATAAATATACTCTCCCTCTGTTTGTCAGTAAAGAAAATGCTCCGCAGCTTGTTCAGTTCACAGTTACAGCCGGTAGTCAACAGTTAATCCCAGTCGTGCTGAGTGTCTGCCCCAAGACTCCAGACCTCCGAGCACACCTGATCCAGTTACCAACTATCCTAACTCATGAAACATGTGAACCAAAAACATGAAAGTTTGGAAGAGTTAAGATACCAGAAAAAAAATTTAATTGTGGAAGTTAGTTGGAACCAAATCCTATTGGGGTTTTACACAGAGAAACAAATTTTAGTTTCTGGTTATTCCCTACAGCACTGCCAATACTCTTTACTTTTAAATACACGTTGGCCGCGACTCGTTTCTAGCTTCTGGTTATTCTTCATGCAGTTCTTCTTTATATCAGTAGCCCGAATAAGTCTATGTGCACAAACAAAGCACTTTCAATCCAAACTGTGAAGATTTTTTTTCCAAGTGTTCTTTAGTCTCAAAAAAATGTTTGAGGCTAAAGGTGTGATAGTAAGCATTAAACAGGATAGTTTTAATAAAAATACAAGTGGGAAGCAAAACTGACTCTGTGACTCTGCTGTAGGTGACATTTTGTTCTCGTGTTTTGGCTCCGCTTGACCCCACGGAGAGAAGAATCGCTGCAAATCAGTACAATATTATTGACTGCTGGTGAAAGTGCTTTGTTCCAGGATGACTCTGCCTCCATCCACAACGGCTGACTGAACGGTTTGATGAATGTGACAGTGATGTATGATGGCTTCCTATCTGAATATATAACATAACTTACAAAGAACCTTACAAAGACATGTTCTGTTTTTTTTCCTTTAATTTGTCAATGTCAGTATATCTTTAACCTTAAAAGGAGTCTAATTTGCACACACAATAACCTTGCTGCAATTTGACAACAATTTTTTTCCCATTTAAAAAAAAAAAAAAAAAAAAAGCACAGCTAAAATTCTGGGTTTTGAATGTTTTGCTTGTGAGTTTGGCCTTCTGTGTGTGGGTGTACATGAATGTTTGTGTGTATATTGGCCAGCTCATGTAAATCTCAGTTCTGACTTGAAATGCTCCCACCTTGTATTCTCTTCCACAATATTGTCACCTCTATCAGAGAGTCTCCTCACTCCTGACAGAGAGAGGGAATGCACGGCTATGTGCAGTGAATCGACCAGTTCACTTTATAAAGTTCCTGTATGTCAAGAAAGAAGGGTAGGGCAGCAGAACAGTGGTGACTTCACCTCCATGATTGTCAATAAGCACCACCATCGAACTGTTGCTGAATTTGACTTTCTACTTTCTGTCTGGTGAATGCTGTAGACAGCATTCTTTGTTTTGGTGAGTCACTCGCTTATTCACTGAAATTGGTAGAGTATATAATACAGAACACAGTAATGCAGAACACACTGAAGATTTTCAGAGTCGTTGCCTGGTCGCACTCATTAAGAAATGACAATTAACACTGTCAGGATCCTGTTTCATCCAAAATGAATTAATAATAAATTAACAGTATTGTTAAATGACAGTATGCTCATTTATTACATCATTACATTAAAATGGCTAAAACATATTAATCTGTTACTGATTATTAAATAAAAGCTTAACTGGTTTAAAAAAATGACTGGATGTAGACTCGTTGTTTTTACCTAATGAGTATCGATTCAGTTCAATAATGTAGTAGAGCACTTTTAATAATAGACATTGTCATATGTTTCTCACAAAGAAGTCCAGATGTACTGCAGGTTTAATCTTTAATTAACAAGTCAGAGATGACAGTGGAAAGAAAAAACTCCCTGAGATGACATGAAGAAACCTTGAGAAGTACCAGACTCAAAAACCTATCATCTTCTGGATAGTGTGCAGTTTTATAATTAATTAATGTACTTTGGTAGATAAAGTTGATGCATAATGAGTATTCATTCTGAATAGTCATACTGAGCTAAAATATTACGCTGAA
The DNA here is from genome assembly GCA_025674545.1 of Hassar affinis. Taxonomy (NCBI): domain Eukaryota; kingdom Metazoa; phylum Chordata; class Actinopteri; order Siluriformes; family Doradidae; genus Hassar; species Hassar affinis. The sequence continues at coordinate 5,262,018 of JAOVYV010000008.1, forward strand.
TTGCTGCTACTTCACTTCAGTGTGGCTGAGCTTGTAAAGGGAATGGGCAGGGTTAACATGCCATAAAGTGAATGGGTGGGGATAACATACTGTAAAGTGAATGGGTGGGGCTATCTTGCTGTAAAGTAAATGTGTGGAGATAACATACTGTAACATGAATGGGTGGGGATAACATACTGTAAAGTGAATGGGCTGGGCTATCTTGCTGTAAAGTGAATGGGTGGGTCTAACATGCTGTAAAGTGAATGGGTGGCGCTATCTTGCTGTAAAGTGAATGGGTGGGGATAACATTCTGTAAAGTGAATGGGTGGGGATACCGTTCTGTAAAGTGAATGGGTGGGGCTATCTTGCTGTAAAGTGAATGGGTGGGGATAACGTTCTGTAAAGTGAATGGGTGGGGCTATCTTGCTGTAAAGTGAATGGGTGGGGCTATCTTGCTGTAAAGTCAATGGGTGGGCTATCTTGCTGTAAAGTGAATTGGTGGGGCTATCTTGCTTTAAAGTGAATGGGTGGGGATACCGTTCTGTAAAGTGAATGGGTGGGGACAACGTTCTGTAAAGTGAATGGGTGGGGCTATTTTGCTGTAAAGTGAATGGGTGGGGCTATCTTCCTGAAAAGTGAAAGGGTAGGGATAATATACTCTAAAGTGAATGGGTGGGGCTATCTTGCTGTAAAGTGAATGGGTGGGGATAATGTTCTGTAAAGTGAATGGGTGGGGATAACATACTGTAAAGTGAATGGGTGGGGATAATGTTCTGTAATGTGAATGGGTGGGGATAACATACTGTAAAGTGAATGGGTGGGGATAACATGCTGTAAAGTGAATGGGTGGGGCTAGCCTGCTGTAAAGTGAATGAGTGGGGCTAGCCTGCTGTAAAGTGAATGGGTGGGGCTAGCCTGCTATAAAGTGAATGGGTGGGGATAACATACTGTAAAGTGAATGGGTGGGGCTAGCCTGCTGTAAAGTGAATGGGTGGGGTTAGCCTGCTGTAACATGAATGGGTGGGGCTAGCCTGCTGTAACATGAATGGGTGAGGCTAGCCTGCTGTAACATGAATGGGTGAGGCTAGCCTGCTGTACAGTGAATGGGTGGGGCTAGCCTGCTGTACAGTGAATGGGTGGGGCCTTAAATTTGACATTTTTAAGGACCGTGTAGACTACATGTATGTAAAATGGACATGATAAACCCTGCCCAGTGTAACCATGACTGAAAAAGCATCTGTAATGTTAATGCAATGCAATGCTAATTTTTTAAAGCAGTTATTGCAGAAATTGCTCTGCATAAATTTTATGGCTGATCCCAGTACAAATTCAGCTTGCACCTGTTTTAATGGTTGGAAGCTATGGTGGTGTATCCCTTGGATATATTAGCAAAACTCTGCAACACTTTTTTCCATCCCTGCTTTTATTTGCTGGTTATTGTTTGCTTGGGAATTAGTGGCGACATTTGTGGAGTGTTTGCTCACAGTCGTTGTGGTACTTGAAAATAATTTATGCTCTTCGGTATAATTTTTTACATTAATCAGATGCAGAAGCAAAATTCAGCAATGAATCAACACCCAAACAAATTGCAACAAAAGGCATCTAATTACAGCGAGCCTTGTTCCTCAGATTTCAGCTCTTCTGGCTTTTTCAGTATTTGTTTTTCTTTGCTGATCTTCATTCATCTTAATAAACAGCAAACATTTGTTCAGGACAGTGACATGGAGCTGGTTAAATCATTTGTAGGCAAAAATAATTTGTTTTTTCCAGCAGAAGCCACCATGCTAAGAGTTATTCATGAGTTTATTGCTTCCTTTCTTTCTGAACGACTGGCGATGGCTGCAGGCTCAGAAAGGCGAGATGTGAAGCTAATGTGATTTGTTTCTGTAATTACCTGCACAAGCCTTTGTCAGCAGTGTCACTAAAGACGCTTCTCAAAAAAGCTGAGTTGCACGCTTTTACTTTAGCAAGGGCTCAAATGTGAATTTTTATTCTATGCTAAGGTGCTTTCACTTGTAAAAATTAAATAGAATTTTTCTAGGTGCAGGGATTGCTTGAGGCTGCGTTTTGTGTAGTGCACGACTTCACTGCTGTTTTTCATGCTAAGTGATAAGCAATGCGACTTGTGTTTAAAGGTGCTAATTTAGATTATAATGTGCTGTATATTACCAGTTAAAGTGCTCTACAGTATTAATGGAACTGTTTATAAACAAAGTGAGAAAATAGAAAATAAAGCTTATACATAAAATTTTTTTTCTTTAAATATACTGTATATGGGACAAAATTACTGATACTATTAATGAATATAAATATATGCAAACAAACTGTCATCCTTGTTAAAAAAAATCTTAGTCATTTTCATTTGTTCTTGGGCATCTAAAATTTCTTGGCCATACAGACAGACAGACAGACAGACAGGCAGGCAGGCAGGCAGGCAGGCAAATAGATAGATAGATAGATATACATAGATGGTAGTTATATATTATATATACATATACACTGATCAGGCATAACATTGTGACCACATCCTTTTCTCTACACCCATTGTCCATTTTCTCTGTTCCACTAACCATATACAGGGGTTAGACAGTGAAACTGAAACACCTGGTTTTAGACCACAATAATTTATTAGTATTGTGTAGGGCCTCCTTTTGCGGCCAATACAGCGTCAATT
>JAOVYV010000008.1:5271112-5287201 GCA_025674545.1 Hassar affinis
TTCCTGCCTTGTGCCCTATGCTGCCGGCTAGGCACCGGCTCTCCCGTGACCCTGAAAAGGAATAAGCGGTTAAAAAAGTGAATGAATGAATGTTCTGTTTTTAATATCTTCATTTCATGACATCACCTTCAACATTGACTTAAAATTAAACGGAATTAACCAAAGTGGTTTATGTAAATAAGAACATAGTGCATGTGTATAGCTAATTAAATTATACCTGAGAAGCTGTTACTGCTCCACACAGTTCATACAGCCAGTGCTACAAAGATATCCATCAGTCAGTTCTCCCAGAGGACGTCCCAGAGGTCTGTGCAACAGCTTGGACCTGTCCTTCAAACCTTTCAATTCCTTCCAAAGCAGCCCGATCTGGTTAAGGTTGGGTGAATAGACAGGGCATTCCATTACAGAAAGCACTGCCTTGTACCTCCTCAAATATCTTTAAACTCTTCCACATTTTATAATGCTACAACCCGAAATTAAAATGGACTTTGGGATTATTTTCCCATGTTTCTTCTCAAAAATGTCAAAGTGAATGAAAATCACTGGTGAGCAATTTTCAACTCATCCCACTGCAGGAAAGTCTAATTACAGGGGACTTATTTTTGTTTTATGGCTTTTTCAACTTCAAATGGGAAAACAGCTATTCATACCCACTTTATCGTATGGGATAACAGGAATTAATTTCTTCATGGGCATTCCACAACATTAAATGTAAGTATAAATGGATAAAATGTATCGTTAATATGTTTATATTTGAAATTGGTGGTGGCCTATGAGGAATGACACTTTACGTGCTGTCAGAGGAAAATAAAATAAACTTAAGTTGGTAACAGTAACTCTGCTGTCCAACGGACCACAGTACTCGACTCTGTCACTGATTATTTTTCTAAAACAGCACATCTCATGATTTCCTCTTTTCCTTTTTTGCCTTTAATGTGCCTATACTGTATATTTGGAGATCTTGCACTGCCTGCTAACATGCCTACTAAAGGAAAGACATCAATATACTTTTAATTGGTAAGCTGTAAACAGAGGTGCAATGTCACTGTGCGCCCATTGTTGGCATGGCGACCGTGTCCAGGGAGACAGGCTGGGCTCATAGCAGAAGCGTCAGGAGGCGTTTAGGAAAAGTTCCCTCAGAAAAGAAAAGCAGCTCTTCTCTTGAGGACCTTTTTGCTCTGCCAATATTTGCAGCTTGCCCTGCAGAGTCATGCTGTACGGGTTTGGCAGATTTAGGCTGGATTATTTGTTCCTAAAGGCTCAGAGAATAGCAAGAGAGTCTTTTGTTGACAGTGTGTGTTTGCTGGGTGGCACCTTACAGTGATTTGCCAATTCACAGCAGATATTTTATTACTTCAGCACTCATTCAGCTAATACACATTCTCGAAAAAACTGTGCAGTCGAATTGCATTTCTTTATACCCTTCTTCAAAGCTTCTTTGGAGATCTTATGCATGAGTAAGCAAGAGAAAGCTGTTAGCAAAAATAGAAATAAAAATAGGTGTTTCATAAGCTGGCTTGGGGTGTAACAGAATACAAAAAATGATGCTGGATGCAAAAATAATAATAATAAATAAACTGTAGTCTGTTAAAGTTACAGAAAAAAGAAATAATCAGATTACTGATACATTTAATTAACTTCTGTTGGCAGTTAATCTATGACTTGTGATGACGTCTGCCACCAAACTGAATCATCCTGACTAAAGATGCTAAGGACAAGGATAGAGTTTTAGGTGGAAAGTTTCACTTTAAAAAGTTGCCCAGTGGATCTCTGGAGAAAACAGAAGCATCTGCACTGTTTGCAAAGCCAAATTTGATTTTGTAATTTGAGTCATAATTCGTCTTTGAGACATCGCCTCAAAGCAAAACACACTCCCCTAAAAATAATCCGCACTCTGGCTGTGGAATTGATTTTAATCAACTTTCAGAAAAGACAAATGCATCATTTTTCAATACACTTTGCCCATCTGTCACCAAGCTTCCGTGTTCCCTCATTAAAAAATGTTTTAGGCAACTGCTGTCTTCACCTCTTCATCAGATGTGTATCTCTGTATCCTCATAGGGCTGTTTTCAGGGGACCAAACAGGTGATAGTCCGATGGGGCAAGATCAGGACTATAGGGAGGATGCTTTTACACCTCAAAGTCTTCAAGACTTCAATAAATATCGGCACCAGACACACCCTCAGACCACACAAAAAAAACGAATCACTGCATGCTGCTCTTCTTTTGTACAAATCACAAGTGGGGCAGCCATAGTTTCTTGCACCGCAGTCACAAATACACTGACGTAACAGTAGTGCAGTGCACAGCAGTGACTGGGAAGACAGGGAGCGCTGATAAGACATTTTAATGTGACCGGAGTGCAGATAATTTTTGGCTCTAGCATAATAGAAAAACGATTAACAGATCAAATCAAACACGCACATGTGGACACATTACCCAAAAGTCACAACATCACTCTGGTCTCTAGTGAAACAATCGCTAATCTTAAAATTGCCAATTCATGATCATGTCCTCTAGTGAAAAAATGGGTGGAAATTAGACTATGATTTTGTATTTAAAGCACAACATGTAAACAGCATTTTGAAATATTAAGGGAACATAATCATTTTACATTACTTTACTATTAGGATATTGGGATAAGGTTACTGACTATGTTTTAACAGGTAATTAGTAATTATATCAGAATACATTTTAACAGTAACCTTCCTGAAACAACCCTGTTCATTACACATTTTGACATTTAATTATGTTAAGTCACATGTCTTGCCTGAGTAACGATCTGTTTGTACCGAGTGAATTTGTCGATCTGTTTTGCCCATGTGTAAATGACTACTTTGCCCTGTATTAAAAGTTGTGCATAAACAAAGCAACAGTTCCAGCTATCATTTCGACTTAGAAATCTGTGTAAAGTAGGACTGAAAAGTTAACTGGTGACAGGATCTCTGTGATCTTTTCCCTTTCACTGACTGTTTTCAATTGTATCTGCGAAGTAAACAGAAAGGTAAACCAGACTAGATGCTGCCAGCAAAATTACTGTTATTAATACCCATTTATTCATGCATTCCAAACGGCTTGCCATTCACATCATGTCTAATCAAGCCATCATCTGTCAAAAAAAAAGCTCTCTAGGGAAATCTGTCAGGATTGGGAAGGAGTTCCGATTAACACTGTGCACACACACACACACACACACACATATACACACACCTCCTCCAGTGTGGGGCCTGGCCTGTTTGTCAGACATGTCTTGATCTAAAAGATCAAGCTTTCCCGTGCCCTCATACTCTTCAGTCTCATAGGCAGAGGACTTGTTTTTCAAGGTGACTGAATGTATTGCACTCTGACATTAGGATAAGTCATAGTGTTTGAAGGAGAAAAAGGAAATACAAAGAGACTCAATGCATTCAGTTACACAGTGAACTTGCACTGGAGGCAGACCCGATTGTGCAGTACATGACTGCTTGAATCGAGAGTGCAGGCAACTGGCAGGGAGAGCGAACATCTCCAGAGAGACACGGGCACAGTGGGGAGCATTGAGCAGATGTAAGTGCAAAAAGTCAGAGTGAGGTTTCTGTCAAACAGCAAGCTGAACGTCATGGAGAAGGAAAGTCCGTAGAGAACAATTACTATACACAGTAATGGTATAAAGTTCATCTGAATTAATCATCTGATTGTGATCTGATTGAAAAATTATTCTGGTAAATGTAAGAATATTACATATATACTTTGAAATGACATTGCAGTTATGACATAGTGAAGACATTCTGCAATTTAGTATTGATGGTCCTGCGTTGGTCTTGGTTGTTTTCATTTTGATTTCCCTTTTTGTTTCTTAGACTCTACAGAATAGGGAAATAGGATATTCATAGGATGTTCTGAGGATGACTTTTTTTTAGCTAGGATAGTCCACAAGGTCTGTCAAAACTGAAAGAAACAGTAGCTACACTTTCAAGAGGAATGTTTCCTGACTAAAAGACATTAGATATTTACAACTGTAACATACATCTACTCTGAATGGGCAGATTACAAGAATACTGTATGATGTAAAATGTCTAAAAGCATGGTTCCCTTCAAGGATATGTTTTCCTTTTTTTTTAATGACACTGGGGAAAAATCACAACCTGACATTTACATTTACATTAATTAGTTCATGTAGTCAGCCAGTTGTCATGGAAATGCCAGAATGTGCATTTGACTCCAATTCCCAGATTACAGTGCAGCCTACAATCAAGGCCAATCCAGACTGCAGCTCCCATCCATCACAGACTCTCACATGTTCACACTTACCCGATTACCTCCTCAAGTATATGCTCTTTGAATTGCTCCAGTTGCTACCAAGCCTTATTATTGCAAATGCTATTTCTGGTTTTGTTCCCATGTTCTCATTTTTGCCTGCTTTTGCCATTTATGTTGTTAGTAAATCGCCTGACTATTGGCTGTTTCTTGATTTTGTTTCTGAATCACATTTGGACTTGTTTGATAAAGTTAATAAAACTATATTTACCTACATTTGCATCCATCACTAACTGCCTGGAACCTATAAATAATGTGAAATTGAAATTGCAGCAGGATGGCTAGGTGAGGCAGTGGGTAGCATTGTTGCCTCGAAGCGAGAAGCATCTGGGTTCGATTCTCAGCCTCAGCCTTTCTCTGTGCGGAGTTTGCATGTTCTCCTCATGTCCGCATGGGTTTCTACCAGTATCTCATGTTTCCTCTCACACTCCAAAGACATGCAGTCAGGCAAATTAGAGATACTAAATTGCCCTTAGATGTCAGTGAGTGTGTGAATATGTCTGTCAGTGTGTCTGTTCTGCAATGGACTGGCAACCTGTCCAGAATATTTCCCTTCCTTCTGCCCAATGAGCTCTGGGATAGGCTCCTGTTTGTAATGTAGAGACATTTTAATTTATTTTCCAGTTAAAAGGGTAGGGATGCAACAATATATAAAATCCCTGCTGTAAATATGATCTGTAGTTACATTTCTTCTTTTTTGCTGAAGGTTAGTGATCACACATTTTCTTAGCATATAAAAATGATCTAAAAAAAAGATCAGCCTTGCTTTTTGAAATCTCTAGTAAATGTTCATGGCACCTGACCCCTTCCTTGACGTTATTTTATCCTTTATTACGTTCATCACTGACTTAATTATTCTCTGTGATGTACTTGCAGGTAATCAATGACAACACAAAGCAGGGGGGGGGAGAGAGAGCAGACAAAACACAAATGCACAGACAAACATGCAATGTCTAACAACACACTGCAATAAATAATATATTAGACAGTTAAGTTACAAACAGAAACCCAGCCTGACATCTGGACAACCAGGATGATGTGTGATATGGCTGTGTCTTGAAACACACCTGAAAAACCCAAGATCTTCAGCACCTTCAGTGAGAAATACTAAAAAAAATTTCTTTTTAGACACAAATAACAGAAAGGAACACTAATCACAGAAGGAGGTAGAAGCAAAGGTAAGAGATGAAGAGCTCATAAACAAAGGGAGTGTGAAAAGGAGAAGAGAAAGCATCTAACGATGGGGAAAAGCTGAGGGTCTGGCTGTGTCTTGGGCCATTGGTGCTCCTTATGTGTGCTCTCCCGAGCTCGTCATTATAGTGGCGTGACAGAGAGAGCCATTGAGTCAGCTACCATTAAACTGCACTTCAGCATCAGCTGCAGTTTATGCCTTCCTCTTTTCTCCTCAGCCAAGACTGACCCACATTTAACACTCAGGTTCTGTTCACAACTTAGCAACAAATGTCTTATTGACCCAGATTGCATCTTAAGACTTTATAGCCACTCAAATATGGAATATATTATAAAACTGCAGAATATACCTTTAAAAACATGGTTTCCATGGTGTCAAAAGTATAATGGATGGAAAACTGTAATCGACAGTATTGTCATGCAATGCTTCAGTTTCTGACCCAGAAACTAGCCCAGAATCCTATCGCAATAGCTGCTCGTTTCTGAATGTTTTCACGGTTATTTGAAATTCACCTCACAGACCGCAGAGGGATTGAAAAAAAATTACATATTGAACATACAAAAACCCTGCTTGGTTATATAAGAGACTAACATCTTCTGGACTTATGGTATGGACTGGTATAACATCCAAGGGTGTATTCTGACTTCATGAATTCCCCTTCACCTTAAACGGAATAAATGAGTTAGATGAATTTTATATATACACTGAAGTACCAGAAAAACTGATACTGGAGCCTATACGAAATATATAGCAATGCCACTTTTGCACATCATTTGTTGTATCCAATACTGTGTATATAATCGGGTACTCTGGTTTCTGCCCACAGTCCAAAGACATACATATTAGGTTAATTGGTGTTCCTAAAGTGCCCCTAGTGTATGAGTGTGTGTCCTCTACGATGGATTGGCACCCTGTCTAGGGTTGTTCCTGCCTTGTGCCCTATGCCGCCGGCTAGGCACCCAGCTCTCCGGTGACCCTGATCAGGAATATGCGGTTAAGTTAAAGGGTGGATGTTTATTTAGAGAAAATAAGCCACATCAAGTTTCACATTAGAAACAATCATTTACACATTCATTCATTCATTCATTCCCTAAGCTGAAACACCCTCAAAAAGTTCATGGATCAGTCCATGACAGGGCAGACACACAGACAGACACATTCATACACACTTGCCCACACTCATACCTTTGGTCTCATCAGTTTGCCTGACTGCATGTCTTTGGACTGTGGGAGAAAACCAGATCTCCCAGAGGAAACCCATGCAGAGACAGGGATAGCATGCAAACCACCCACAGAAATGACCCTGGCCTACCCCTGGAATTTAGCGTAGGGGCTTCTTGCTGTGTGGACAGCGGTACCCACTGCACCGACATGCTGTCCACATTGAAAACATTTATTTTGATTTAACAAATAACAAAAAGGTTTACACTATAGTTACCTTCCTAGTCTGAAAGCCTCTAAAACCTGCATCTTCTCAACAAACATAAGGCAGGAAGAAACTACATACGCTTGTGCCCAGTAGCACAGTTTAGGCAATGCATTTCTCTCGATATATCTATCCGTCTTTCTCTCTCTCCATCTATTTTTCTCTCCCGCTGAGAGAGCACAATTCTCCTTGACAGTATTGGCTGCTAGAGGGAAGGTTATCTGGACAGACCCACAGTGCTTTAAAGGGCTGTGCCAGAGCGGTGAGACACCCTGTGTGTTTGTGCTGGTGATATTAATGGCCTTTTGAGTTGCTAGAAGATTCAGAACTGCATTAATGTGCCTGTGAATGAAATACTACAGCCTGCAATCGGAGTAGATTGCAGGCATGACCTTGCACATGGAAGCCAAACAGGAACACATCCAGAAACAACACCAGTGTGTGGCTATGTCTAATCAATATCGGTATTTCTTGCTGTGAGCCAGGTCAATCAGTCAATGATTCTTGTTGAAATGAGAATAATGTTTACTGAGACAGTGCTTTATCTAATTAGCCATTTCATCCACTGTGAGCTGTGAACCTAAATTCCTTTACCTCACAGCTGCTTTAAATTATTTCTCATGATTAAAATGTGTGTCTGTTGGATGTGTGTGTGTATTTTGTATATTGTAGCACAATTAAAATGAATTAAAATCATTAACAAATGAAGAATATATATAGCAGTATTCATTTTGTTTGCTGTTGGTTTTTATTAATATAATATCTTGACAATTTAACAATCTGTATTAGACAGAAGTGCTAGGTCTCCAGAGGTCTCGCTCATACCCCTGCTATGCAGGTCATGTACTAATGGCTATTTTAGGATAATTTGAGTTGCATTTTTTTTTCATTTAGAGTGCTCTAATCGGTTTTTTATTGATGGCAGCTTAGGTTTTTTTTTTGCTGATAGAAGCAACAAATATGATCACTATTTTCCTTTAACAGTACTATGCTTTAAAAAGAAATCGGAAAAGGGCACACCAATGGCAGGGTCAGATGAGGCGATGCAAGCTTCTGCAGGATAAACCTATCTAATGAATAAAGATCCATCCACTTCAACTGACAGATAAAGTGCTCTCATTTATCGCAGACAGGGGACTGTTTCACATTCAGAGCAGCCCCTATCTCTCAGTGCTCTATCTCTTAGCTTCCCTAGGTAAAGTCTAATTTCTGGACCCATGCAAATTTTGGAGAGTAAAAGTTTGCTGTCCGTTTGTCTCCAGTAGGTTTCATTACGAGATAAAAGACGAAACGGTGACTCGAGGTCAGTGCTTCCAATTCAGCAAATCTTTGTTACACTGGCCTTTTGGTAGCCTACTTGAGAGAGAAAATCATGTGCTTTTTTAGTTTATTTAATTTTTTTATGTCAACCTGCCATGAGTTTACGGAAGGAGCGATTTTATCTCAGCTCTTTCACAGAGATGAAATGGTCGTCATTTTCGAGATGGCCTCAACTATCATGCGTTTATTATCAGGCCCGGAAACGTCAGGTGTGAAAAGTCACCAAATGAGGTGAGCAAGGCTGAATGGAGAAGCAGTCTCATTCATCACAGCTAATTCTCCAGTACAGCCAGGGTGTGCAGAATAAAGAACACTGCTGAGACCTTACTGCATTATTAGGCTCTTAAATGCCTCAAAGCTAAGGCCAGGAAGGGATGAGATTTACAGTAGGTCCTCAACATCCCATAATGAACATCTTCCCTGAGCAGAGTCTGAAGTGTGACCTTTTGTGTCTGTGAGTAGCATTTATCTGCACCTATGCCTTCTTAATTTTAAAGATCAATAGCTTCTTGCCTATAGGCTATATTTCAGCAGATTTATGTGTCTGTGTGTTTATGTGCAGTGTGATGGGTATGCACAGTTATACCAGGACAGTTTTATTAAAAATGGAGTTATTTATTTCTAGCTTCTCAGAGGACAGATTGAGATTAATTCTCAGTCCTCAGTCATATAGTTGTATCTGAAAACACATTGCATACACACATTTTTTAGTTAATGTTCTTCCTCTGAGACATTCTAATAAGCATTCTAATAAACTGTCTTGCTAAAATAAATAAAAATGTTTGTCTTGCTGTACTTGTGAGGACATTGACATAATTATTACTGTAACTAATGAATGCTATGCCTAATCCAAACCCTAACCCTAACTTTAGTAATGAAAAATACATTTTTGGCTCTTTTATTTTTTTTGTGTTACATTTACATTTATGGCATTTGGCAGACACCCTTATCCAGAGTGACTTACATTTAACTCATTTATACAACTGAGCAGTTGAGGGTTAAGGGCCTTGCTCAGGGGCCCAACAGTGGAAGCTTGGTGGTGCTGGGGCTTGAACCCCCAACCTTCTATTCTGTAAACCAACACCTTAACCACTGAGCCACCCCTGCCTCTTGTTATAAATGACAACAAAAAAGCCATTTTCCTTGTAGTTTTTACTCATATACACAATGAAATGCTAAAACTAAATGGAGTTAATCTGCTAGTGATCTCAGTTTACACGCCGCAGCTTAATCTTTGCTAGCTTTCTTTTGAACCTGGCTAACGGTTGACACGGGATACTATTCTAATATAAACTAACTTTCTAATACTTTGCTTTAATTACACATTAATGCTTATTCTAATATTACCTGTTAGCAAAGACAAATATCAGATGCTTGTAGCATTATCTAGCTGCTCGATACATTAGTGTTTTCATAGCTAGTTAGCTTTCCTACTGTTGCTGTTATTTATCAAAAAGTCTATGTGGCGAGTGCTGTTTTTATTGGGAGAAAAAAAAGACTTTTGAATATATTTTTTCCTGCTATTAGACATACTTAAATTGATTAAATGTATTGATTTTATTCCTGCTTGTTTGCCATTTCAAGTTTAGATTTTTTTCACATATTGTAAGCACTTAGTGGTGGCCTTTGTGTGTGTGGATCTTTTCCCTGCCAATTTGACAAATAGGCAGCCTCAGTAGGGATAATTTTGGCTTCAGGTTTTTTTTCCATATATACAGTTTTTATTTAGCACTTTGCACACGTTGTGCCTCTACACAGAATTTCAGATCAGATATTCAAGACAATGTTTCCTCGTGCTAGCGGTTGAGTCCTATCATCCCAGCTCTGACCTGACCATGACTTCCCGGCCCACCTGCATCATTCTCAGTCAGCGAGCAGCCGTGTGAAGCCACACAAAGCAGATGTGAGTGGCCTCCTCACACAGCACGGCTCCTCCTGGGACAAGACGAATGAGTGCAAAACGACTGAGTGACCTCTCTCCTTCAAGAGCAGCACGAGGGTTGGCCTCTCAGGAGCCCGCGTTTATAAATGCACTGCTGCTTTTTCTGGCAGCCAGGGAAGCCATTACTGCAATTAATTTCCCTGTAATTGTGTTGCCATGTATCAAGCAGCTCTCTGGGTGTGTGCGTTGAAGGAAATTGGGATGAAAAAGGTGATGTGTGTTTAATTAGAAAGGAGACGAGGCGACCTATATTATCAGACTGAAGTAAACTGATTAAATAACCATTGCAGGTTGTGTCAAGCCGCACAGCAACTCTGTCACCTCCCTCATCTTTCACTGTCGACTATAGATGATTTCAATTGATTGGCTAGATTGTTTTTCCCTCTCTCATCCTTGTTGTTTTTGTTTCTCTTTTTCTTTTATTTTGCAGGTAAGACCCCTGCTGTGGCCGCTTCACCCGACTGTCAAAGTAGGATGCCTCATTTATGTTGTACAGGCACACCATTCTGAACTGAAGGATTACAAGAAAACAAACCAGGAATATTTGTTCAGTCGCTCATATTTATTTGTTAAAAAAAAAACATAGGTGTCTTGTAAGGATGGACATGTGCTGAACATGCTGAAAACTATTTTAGACCTTTCTAAGATAAGGCAAGAAGGTGTGATACAGTTATAACAGTGCTTGTTGACTGTTCTTGCTATGTAATAATAATAATAATAATAATAATAATACATTCAATTTATATAGCACCTTTCAAGATACTCAAGGACACTTTACATCAGGACACATATAATACATTAAGTTAGAGAAAGTAAAGTTAAATGAAGAGATGAGTTATTAATAGAGATTTGAATTGTGATAATGAAGAGGCAGAGCGAATAGAAAGTGGGAGAGAGTTCCACAGAGTCGGGGCAGCAACACTGAATGATCTGCCACCCAAGGAGGCCAGCCTAAATCTAGGTATGACCAGTAGGCCAGCATCGGAGGACCTGAGTGAGTGCAGGGGCGTGTAGGGAGTCAGCAGGAGGGAAAGATAGACCGGGCCAAATCCATGCAGGGCTTTAAAAGTGAGGAGCATTATTTTATATTGGATGCGCTTATGTACGTGCTGTAATATATTTTAATGGAATGGAATAGAATAGAATAGACACGATTAATTTTGCTGGATGTGTCTGAAGCCCCTATTTGGACATAATTAAATGTTCATTTGTACCTGGAACAATTCCATCATTTAGAGGTCCTCCTGTACGATTTTGTCAGATTAGCCATGTCTGTTTTTCTTCTCCCTGTATTCCTGAGAAAATGACATACCAAAATACCTACTGTTTTTGTCCATCTCTTCAGTCATCTGATAATTAGTCCCATCCAGATCCATGTTGATGATTTTTCAGGCAGATGGTGCTACTCGCTGTATTTAGTCATCTAACTCTCATATCTACTTCCCGAACTGCAAAAAGAGGAACAGATTGGAGGGGGCCTTGTAACAACTTTACTTGGTGAAGTTGTTAACATACTGCCTACAGTGAGAGCAATTTAGCAGGAGAAAGCAAATAAAAAATAAATCACTATGGATAGAAAGCCACTATTTATTCGCATAGAATATGTCACACAACATTTAGTTCCCTAGACAGCAGTGAATTAGCAGTTGAATTGCTGTCAGTTTCTTAATCATCTAACATCAGATGCTGCCAAATATATAAACATATAGCCAAAAGAAACATGCATCTCCTAGATCAGAGGCTTAGCTCATATGTTAGGTCACTATTAACAGACTTGTATGCTAATGTAATGAATCCTGTCAGTGTCATGGTGTATGCAGCATCTCAAAGCATGTTCATAGTATGCTTTCTAAGACACCGAGGCTGGAATGCACTTTTGCCCATTATTGACACTGAATACACTTGGTTTGCAACTTCCTAAGTTTACAACTTTTTTTTAATTACAAAAAAAACCTGTCAGTTTACAGACTTTTGCCTATGATCTTGAATGAATTTTGGAAACAGTATGGCCACACGTTCTGTTTATTTTTGCTCTGCTAACAGCAGTAGTTCCTGAAGTAGCTATACTCACTTTATAACCCGTTGGTAAGCTGACTAGCTAGCTCACATTCATTTATACATTTCTGTTAAAGTTTCTTCTGGTGAAATCATCGGTATCCCTTCTTCTTTTTCATCTTCTTCTGATGAACTTTCATTTTTTCAGTCAAAGGTAATATTCTAAAAAAAAAACACTACTGTAGTAACCATTTTGAACTAGGAAGTGGAATCTTATATGTTGAACACAAACGATTGGAGTGATGCACACAGTGAAACGTCCCAGTGTGCTTACAGAAAGTAGAGTCACTCTTGCAGCATCGCTCGACCAATCAAATTATTGAACCGGATATATATTCACGGTTGTATAATATATCATATATGACATGTTTTGTAGTAGGAGACAGTTTAATGCAGCTTTACTAAGGCTTGTTCAAATATCAAAGTTTATAGCTGTGGAAGAGTCACAGGCAGTTTTGTTTGTTCAAGGTCAAAACAGGTATAGAATAAAGATAAAATGCAAGTGGGTAGCTTGGACTATCGACTGTACCTGTAGATGGAAAATATTGCAAGCACTAGGTTCTGGTATTGGTGATATTAACTTATACCAGAATCATAAAGGAACAAACATCAAACAAAGTTGTGGGTGGAGTCAGGGAGAAGGAGCCAGGACGCAGTAAGTAAACATGATTTTCTATGCTAGCCATAAGCGGTTTATTCGATTAGACAAACATTGCAAATGCTATACATGTGGATGTGTACTGAATTTCAATAATCATGCTGCTATACAAAAGAGAAAGGTCAAATCAAGTCTGAGATGTAAACACAGGATCCAATGTAAATACAGGCTGCTAGAGTTAGTTTTGTGCATCATTATAGTCTCTGAGCAGACAGTCCAATTCTCTGAACCATCATCCCTAGCCATGTTGATGTATTATGAATACAGAGCAGCCTTTTGATGGGTTTAGTTAATTAACATCTAATGTTGTTTGTTCAAATGGATTTTTGGTAAAGGTGAAGTACGCTTTTCTTTTTTTTTTTAAATGATCCAAGGCCCTCTGCTCTATTTATTATGGCTGTGGTACCTCTGGTCACGAACAAGTCCAATCAGGACTGATGAACAATGAACATGAAGAATAGAATACAATTTTTATTTTTTTTGTCACACTTTTTTTTTTACAAAGCAGTTTTACACAAATCAATGCCATAACCCACAGTGCACAAGGTAGCAGTGGCACCAACAAGCACTGACAACCATATAAAATAGTCTTGAGGGTCATGATGACCTGGAAACTCTCTCTCTCTCTCTCTCTCTCCCTCCTCATCTCGCTCTGAGTCAGGCACTGTTTGTACCTGCCATAACCCTCTAGCATTCTGCCTCAGCAATGAGAGATTTGTTTTCCCCTCATTCAGGCGAAGCAAATTATACCTTGATTACTCCTAACATGTTTAGAGAGACAAAAACTGTGCATCTGATTAAAAAAAAAAGGAAAATGTTCATTCTGTATAAGCAGACGCATTTCAGAATTGTAAATATTCCAGTTATGGCAGCGACGGAGTAGGAAAAGGACAATAAATATGATGTTTTTCTTTTTGTGATGTATTTGGTGAGCTTAGAGAGCAGGAGAAATAAGCTTTAATTTCCTGTTTACAACACAAAGTAAAACGCAGGGAAATTGTACAGAAATAATTACATTTGCATTATGGCATGCTGTGGGAATGGGAGACAGAAGAGCATCAAGGGGAGTGTGTGTGTGAGTGTGTGTGTGTGTGTGTGTGTTTGTGTATTGTGAGCTTTGTGTGTTCTGTCAGGTCACCTCAAACTGCAGTTATTAAGATCTCTTATTTCTGAGTCAAATCATTTTAGCCATATAACCAAAATAGTGGCTTCAAAAAGCATGGCACACACACAAATGAACTGTAATAAACAAAGTATTTTATCTTATGTCCAACAAGATGAAAAGAGGATTCACTCACAAGCTGGTTAATGACTGAGAACAATTCAGCACTGTAAAATAAGTGCTGCATTAGCTTAATGCAATGCACTTAAAATTCCTCCAGAAATGGCCTTTGAAGACGAAAGAGGTCTTATCATATGAGGGGAATGGCAGCTCGTTTAATAGTGATTATATTCTAGTCTTAAAAGAAGGAGATGAAGTGCCATTAGGCATATGTGACATACAAAATAGCATTGCTTGAACATCTTGTATTCCTGCTAATCACACAGATGCACTCAATCCACTGATTAACACAACAGTAGTAAGCCTGTGCTAAATGATTTGACATTGTTGTAATGTTTAATGGGCTGGAGATCATGACATTTTTGAATGAGTAATTTGTGCAATCTTGCAATTGTATGCATAAGACTGGAAGACACTCTTAAACCCACCTATTCAACTGCTTATTAACACAAATATCTAATCAGCCAATCACATGGTAGCTGTTAGGAATGTACAGTATCTCAAAAAAGTGAGTACACCCCTAACATTTTTGCAAATATTTTATTATATATTTGCATGGGACAACACTATAGAAATTAATATTGGATATAATTTAGAGTAGTCAGTGTAGAGCTTGTATAGCAGTATAGATTTACTGTCTTCTGGAAATAACTCAATACACAGCCATTAATGTCCAAATAGCTGGCAACACAAGTGAGAACACCTCACAGTGAACATGTACAAATTGTGCCCACTGGTGTCATTGTCCCTCCCTGGTGTCATGTGACTCGTTAGATTTACATGGTTCCAGATGTGAATGGGGAGCAGGGCTGTTAAATTTGGTGCTTTGGGTACAATTCTCTCATACTGACCCCTGGATATACCACATGGCACCTCATGGCAAAGAACTCTCTGAGGATGTTAAAAATAGAATTGTGGCTTTCCACAAAGATTGCTAACACCCTAAAACTGAGCTACAGCACATTGGCCAAGGTCATACAGTGGTTTTCCAGGACGGGTTCAACTCGGAACAGGCCTCGCCAGAGTTGACCAAAGAAGTTGAGTCCACATGTTCAGTGTCATATCCAGAGGTTGGCTTCAAAAAAGAGACACATGAGTGCTGCCAGCATTGCTGCAGAGGTTGAAGAAGTGGGAGGTCAGCCTGTCAGTGCTCAAACAGTTTGCTGAAGACAATCAGTCCAAGAGCATGGATTACTGGCACCATATCCTGTGGTCTGACAAGACCAAGATAAACTTGTTTGGCTCAGATGGTGGCCAGTGTCTTGGTGAGGAGTACCAAGATAACTGTCTCTTGTCGAAAGTCAAGCATGGTGGTGGTAGCATCATGGTCTGGGGCTGCATGAGTGCTGCCAGCACTGGGGAGCTGAGATTAATTGAGGTAAACATGAATACAACATGTACTGTGACATTCTGAACATGATAAGGACCCCATACACACCTCCAAGATTACAACTGCTTTGCTAAGGAAGCTGTTGAGCACCTGTGGGGCATACTGAAGTGGAAGGTGTAGGAGCACAAGGTGTCTAACATTCACCAGCTCTGTGATGTCATCATGGAGGAGTGGAAGAGGGTTCTAGTAGCAACCAGTGCAGCTCTGGTGAATTCCATGCCCAAGAGGGTTAAGGCAGTGCTAGATAATAATTGTGGTCACACAAAATATCGACACTATGGGCACAATTAGGACATGTTCACTGTGAACTCACTGTGTGCTCACTTTTGTTGCCAGCTATTTGGATATTAATGGCTGTGATTAGAAGTTAGTTATTAGAAGACAGTAAATCTATACTGTACGTCTCTATAAGTTATATTGAAGTTTCATTTCTATAGTGTTGTCCCATGAAAAGATATACAGTGGAGGAAATAAGTATTTGATCCCCCACTGACTTTAAAAGTTTTATAACAAAAAAATAAATGAAAC
>JAOVYV010000008.1:5289741-5301380 GCA_025674545.1 Hassar affinis
ATATATATATACAGAAATGTGTGGGGTGTACTCACTTTTGTGAGTGACTGTATATAAGGTCTGTCAAGAAAGAAATGAGAATAAAATGTACGTGTTCCATAGGTCTTACGCATGGAGATGATGGTTCAAGTCAGTGAAAGTGGGATTTCAGATAAACAGTAGGACCCATTTCAATTGCATTCTAGCTTTCGCAGATGTTTGCTTTTTTTGAAACCTTACTGAAGTGACTCATCACTGGAACAATGCAAGCAAGTTTGGAATATTCACATCAAACAGTACAATGAGAAAAAAAGGCTGATCTCTGTGACTTTATCCGTAGCATGCTTGTTGGGGCCAGATGAGTTGGTCTGAATATTTCAGGAACTGTTGTTCTGTTGGGATTTTCACACACAACAGTTTCTAGAGAAAAACAAAAAAGATCATGTGAACAGAGGCTCTGCAGCCTGAAACATCTTGTTGATGACACACAGGATGTCTAGAGTCACCCTTTACAACCATGGTGAGCAGAAATGCACAACACATCAACACATCAAACATCAAACACATCAAAGGTAGATGGCCACAATTTGGATATGTTCAATGTGAGGTGTACTCACTTGTGTTGCCAGCTATTTGGACATTAATGGCTGTGTGTTGAGTTATTTTCAAGACGGTAAATTTATACTGCTATACAAGCTGTACACTGACACGGATAAGTTATATCCAAGTTTCATTTCTATAGTGTTGTACCATGAAAAGGGATAAGAGAATATTTGCAGAAATGTGAGGGGTATACTCTCTTTTGTGAGATACTGTAGATATGGTGTCAAGGCGACCTGCTGAAGTCCAAACTGAGCATAAGAATGGAGAACAAGGGTGATTAAAATGACATTGAATGTGGCATGGTTGCTGGCGCTAGACAGGCTGGTCTGAGTATTTCAGAAACTGCTGATCTACTGGTATTTTCATATACAACCATCTCTAGGGTTTACAGAGAAAAAGAGAAAATATCCAGTGAGCGGAAGTTCTCTGGGCGAAAATGCCTTGTTGATGCGGGAGGTCAGAGGAGAATGGCCAAACTGGTTTGAAGTGATGGAAAGAAAACAGTAACTCAAATAACCACTAGTTACAACCGAGATATGCAGAAGAACATCTCTGAATGCATATCACATCCAACCTTGAAGCAGATGGGCTACAGCAGCAGAAGACCACACTGGGTGCCACTCCTGCCACCTAAGAACAGGCAACTGAGGGTACAATTTACACAAGCTCACCAAGTGAACATTGTTTAAACACCACAGCCTACCTGAGTATCGTTGCTGACCATGTCCATCCCTTTATGGCCACAGTGTACACATCTTCTGATGGCTACTTCCAGCAGGATAATGTCACAAAGCTCAAATCATCACCGACTGTTGTCTTGAACATGTCAATGAGTTCACCGTACTCTAATAGCCTGCACAGTCACCAGATCTCAATCCAATAGAGCACCTTTGGGAAGTGGTGGAAAGGGAGATTCGCATCATGGATGTGCAGCTGACAAATCTGCAGCCACTGCATGATGATATCAATGTCAATGTGGATCAAAATCTCTGAGGAATATTTCCTTGTTGAATCCATGGCATAAAGTGACTTAATGCATACTTTTTTTATATAATTATAATTGCATGCTTAAATATTCTTCACAAGGTCTTAAAAATAAATATAGCACCCGTATTTTCTTTCTGCAATAGTACTTTCTTTAAATAACCTGAATAGATTTGAAAAATTAGGATCTCCTGCTTTAGATACAAATCAGAAAAGCATATTATTGTCCTACTTGATAAGGATTGAATATTGTATATGTCATCAGTCTGTTTAAATCTGCGTTAACATTCATTTGATTCAGCAGTGACACTGGATGGTTTTGTTTTTTTCCCCTTGTGCTGTTCTG
This sequence comes from Hassar affinis, assembly GCA_025674545.1. Lineage (NCBI taxonomy): Eukaryota > Metazoa > Chordata > Actinopteri > Siluriformes > Doradidae > Hassar > Hassar affinis. Next base: position 5,291,654 of record JAOVYV010000008.1, read on the forward strand.
TGTCTTCCTCCCAGGATCATCTACTCATTTATTCATTTATTTATTGCCAACGCAAGAAGCATTTGTTTTGACAGATGCTTGCTCCGGGGTGGCTGCCAAAGCGCAGACAGATTTTCTGGGGATCCGCGCTACAGCACACAGTAAACACAGCGGGTTAGGCAAACACACTCGACGCAAGTCAGATTTGTGAACAATTAGCTGCTCTGGCCATAGAGACTTCTGTCCTTAGTGAACTAAGGGAAGGTTAGCACAAGGCTGGGCACACCTTATTAGCACTTGGGATTCTGTCTGAATGTTGGGACAGGATTCAGGAGAGTGTGGAAGATCCATGTGATATGAAGTTTATTAACAATCCAAACTCCAAAAATACAAAGGACCATATAATCCAGAATGCAGCCAAAGGTTAAGGGCATAGAGAAGCAGTCAGAGAAATGGGTAGCTTGCAAGACTTCACATTTGTGAATCAAGAGCATATATGTACATGCTAGAACAGGAAGTTAACAGGAAGAGTGCCCAATATTCAGGGGATCTCGGTCGGTATGGAGGTGTAATGTCCCGGTGCTTGTTACAATGACCTCCTGATTTGAATCACTGCCCCTGTGAGTAGGTTATAATGACAGCAGTAGGTTATAAGGCTCCTACCATCCGGCCTCACCTGCAGCTGCTGTTAATTGTTTACAGATTTCGGAAAAGAGGAGCTCTTTCCTACAGTTGACCCCAGTCTCAGCTTACTTTCTGTTTTATGAGCATTAGGAATATTAATGCTGCAAGGGAGCTCTTATCAGAGCAACACATACACACACAAACATACCTGCAGAGGAGGAGTCATGCCCTTCAACACAGCTCACTTTGTTTTCAGTAATTAGGTACTTGCTTATCACATTCATATTACATTTCCTCTTTCCACTTCTTACTCTGCCTCTCTTGTTCATAGCACGCACCCGGTTTGAAAAAAAAATATTTTTTTTTTACTTGCCCAAAGACAGATAGGCTAAGTAGGAACAAAAGAAAAGTCTTATCTCAGGAACAGATTGACCTTATGAAGTGCTCGGAAAACTAAACAGAGCACATCTGTGTGTCTTTTTTTTGTTCAAGCAGTCCAAATGTAATCTGTAACAAGACATGGTGCCATATATTCGATATCTGTATTTAGCCTTGTCTCTTTGTAGCATTTGATGAGGATGCATCTGGCCACGCAGATGTTACTATCGAATGCCAGCCATCACAAATAAGCCGCATTGTCACAAACAGAAGTGTGCTCGTTGCAAAATGCGTACACACATGGCACCAGGATGGGATGATGAAATTATGTAACTATTTAATAAGGTTCTACTGGATCAGGTTTTAGACTCTGTATAGTCAGTGCTTAATCTGAGATATATTCAGAAATTTGTTGGTTATTATAAATCATAAATTTGACATACAGTTGACATGTTTTGAAGGAATTTTCTCTGTCATTCCTTCCCCCTGTTCTCCTTTATGCCCGGCTCCATCTTGTTTCTGTTTTGTACTGTATAAAATTGCATGTACACTCTCTCTCTCTCTCTCTCTCTCTCTCTCTCACACACTCTCTCTCTCTCTCTTTCTCTCTCTCTCTATAAGCCTCCATCTTTACTGCATTGACAGATCACTACCATGCTGTTCTTGCTGTAGGGATAGTAGGTTATTATCAGCTAAAAATACATCAGGTTAGTAATAATTATGTGCTCTGTAATTCAAGGAATCACACCATCCCTGTAAGACAAGTTGGCAAGCAGTCAGGCATCTTTGCTGTCACCTTGGGGCACACTCTCCATCTGAGGGGGAGCTCAGGGTGAAGAGGAGATGCATAACAAGAGGCAGGAAGAGGAAATAGTGGCACAAACCTGCCAGCGATGCCATATTTCATGGCAACTGGGTGTCAGAGCTGCAGGTCTAAGCTCACACACTGGCCAGACAGACTCACTGTCCATTTGAATAATTTCAAGGAATACCTAACTTAAGTGTTACATAACAACGTTTAGGATTTTTTTCAGGTGTTCATCCAAATCACATTAGACGAGTATAAATGAGTGCTATGTGAGTGTGAGAGAGCGACAGAGTGGGTGGATAAATTAGACACTACAGAATGTGCAAGCCAATGCCAGTTTCCCCTTCTGCTGTGATCTACAGAAAGCTCCACATATAATTATACGTGTGTATGTGTATGTGTGTACACGTTTTGGATAAGATCACTCCTACATGCAATAGAAATGCACAGATGCTGTGTCAGACCTATTTTGCTGCTTATAGACCATGAAGCTTTGCGTGTTATTCAGAACGGATTATTCCAAAATCTGGAAGAAGTGAACATACTGTATTATATTAGAGGGAGTTCTTACCTGGAAGTATCCAGAACTATCTGCAGGATTTTGCAGGTCATTGCAGAGCTACAGGTTGTAGACTGTTGTAAGGTTGAGAAATATTACAGAACAGGGTATTGTTGGTGTGCTGGTTTTTCCTTTTTAAATGCTTGCTCCTATTTTAGGGGTTACTGTGTCTTAATCTAGGGCATCCGGCAGGTTTTTATGCCGGATGCCCTTCCTGATGCAACCCATTAATCCTATTAACTGGGCTTGGGACCAGCACTGTGTGTGCATTGTTTCCCTCAGTGGCTTGGTTGAGCAGCGGGTTAAGGGCCATGCACAAGGGCCCAACAGAGGCCGCCCTGATGTCAGGGCTCGAGCCCCTGACTTTCCAATTGACAGCCCACAGTCCTAACCTACTGGGCTACCACTGCCCCTGTGCTGGTTTTCACTTTCCTGCACAACTGACTTCCTTTGAGATGTCTTAGGATCATCTTTGTTCCTTGTCTCTAACACTAGATCTTGAAGCAGATCTTTAATTATTAAGAATACAGTTTTGTATTAACATGTTTTTGAGTTGTCAGTTACTGCATTGCTGTCTAACAAAGGATAGGATATACCACATTTGTTCTTTGCTCTTCTGACAAACCAATTTCTGCCTATGAAGGCTGCACTGATTAAATAGTGATATGACAGAATGCTAAATTATGTCGTACTTTATTCATTCATCTTCAGTAATTTATTTTTCCCTGTCAGGGTCATAGTAGGAATATACCCTTGATTGGATGCCAGTTCACTGTAGAACCATGCATGAATCCCAATGATGCCATAGCCATCTATGACCAGGAGTCCAGAGAGTAAAACTGGCTCTGCTCTCTGGGAGGAAGGGGTGTTATACTCTCTCTCCCATATCAATCAGAGCAACACTAATCAACCAATCATGGGCATCTGTAAGCTCATGCATACAGAAGCGCTTTCCTCCATGTTACACTGCCCCTTGACATTGCGTTTGAAAAAAATTTGGTCAGCTGTCTTCTCGTGCCTTGGAAGAAGCATTCTTCGCCCTTCCTGATTGGTAGCTGTGCTTTATGATAGGGGAGGGATGTGTGATGACTGAGAATTGGCCATGACTAAATTTTAGTTTAAAAAAATCAGGGGAAAAGCCAAAAAAAGAATGGCTGGGTAAAATAAATGGCTCCTCAGATATTAATTTACTGAAAACTCACATAAGATCAATATCACATCATAGCCATTCAGTTAACTGCCTTTTTTAACATTAGAGCATTTGTTCCTCTGGGAGTGTAAGACAGAGAGACAGGTAAGGTGTGATGAACAGGACAGTGTTTTGCTGTGTGAGAATGTCCTTGTTTCAGAGCAAACCCACTTCTGCCTGAGAGCCAGGGTCACAAGTCACATTTCTATGCAACAAAAATATATATAGTGGAAACATAACCAAGGGACAGCCACAGAAATAATAGCAGCACGTCAACATCTCAGTGCTCATTAGCCATGTGAATACAATTTAGTGTCAAGAATTATAGTGAAGACATATTTTACTAGAAGATCCATTACCTCTCATTAGCGCAGAGGTGACTGTGCATATTGATTCAGGACAGCCTTAATGCACTTCTGTTGTAAACCATCCTCAAGTAAAATGTGCATTCTGCTGTTTGAGGGGATTTTTGAATACAAGCAAAACTCATGCTAATATCTCAGAGATCAGTTAAAGGATCATTGATTCGCTGCAGTGAATAATCTCCATTTCTGAGTCCCCTGAGATTATTATTAAAGAGCAGTGTTTGGATGGGCGGATTTCTTAATTACAGAGGAAGAATATGCACGATGACACGCTGAGCCTCCAGGGTATCGCTACTCCAAATTTCCACTTGTCACTGACAGCATGATGCTGGCCTTCACAGGAAGCGCTCATTTCCATTTGATTAGGCCACGCTGTTTATGACTGTCTGTAAATGATGTTGTGTATTAAGAGCTAATGACAGCTCTTCACACTTGCCACACTGACAGGCCGTGCGTCTTTAAAACGCTCCACTGTCATACCCCTGTCACCCCTGTCAAGAAGAAAATGGTCCAAAACTGCCATTTGTTCTATGATCAAAAGCAATTAGTGAAATCCAATCAGCTCCAAGGTATCTGCATTTCAGAGGAATCTTTACATATACAATACAATATATACTGTATGTTCAGTAATCTTATAGTGTACACATAGAGGTCTGTCTGGAAAGTACTGAGAATGAAATTTCTGTGCACCATAGAGTATATGCTTGGGGATGATGGTTCAAGGTCATTTGGAATGGCATCTAGATAAATGGTAGGTCCCGTTTCAGTTACATTCTAGGCTATGGACAAGGCTATGAACAAGGCTATGGTCAAGCTATCCTATCATCAGCCCAAGTTTACCAATGGCATGAAGCTTTCAACAGAGTGATCGCAGGAGATTAATCATAGGTGCTGAAATACAATCCTGAGTCAAAAAACAAATAAAAAACCAAGTCACTGTTCATCATCTTTTCTGGTTCTTAAGGGATCATCCATAAAGAATTCGTAGCAGAGGGCCAAATAGTAAATGGAACATTTTACCTTGGAGTTTTGTAAGAATTTGAAAAAGTGGGTTTTGCGTGTGCTCCATCAGATAATCTCTTCATGGATCCTCCATCATGACAACACGCCAAGTCATACTTTACTGGCTGTGAGAACATTTTTGACTGAAAAAACATTCCAGTCCTTCCACATCCACCCTATTGCCCCAATATATTCATTTACAGAGCTTGTAGTGATGATTTTAGGGCTTCTCCCTCATATTTATGGTCTTGTCTTGCTCTAAGCAAGCTCCAGTCTTGTTCTGGGAATGGACGCTAGAGAAAAAGAGTGATAGCTTTTTAAAGCTCGACTGCCCCTGTTGCTCACCTCATGTGGTGCAGAGCAAAAAGTGTGCTCCCAGTCCGGTGTGACACAGAAAGATATAGAGCTTTCATTTGGAATGGTCCATGGGGATTTCAGTGTAATAACTCAGCCATGTGTGTACGTGAGCAGGCCAGGGAAGGCCAGAGCAAGGAGGGTTGGAGTTCCTGCCTTGTGATGCAGTTTCAGTGGCCAGTGTCACCCAGATGTGGATGTTTTAAAAGGATATGGGAAGAAGATGATTGTTAAGTTAAGCAATCCACAGGAAGGGGGGGGGGGGTTTGGGGGATGTGTGCCATGCCTGGATATGTGATTTCAGCAGGCAATCTGTTTTTGATTGACAGAAATGTGGCACGTCATAATAGGAAATTGATGATGCTCAGTGGCGGGTGGCACAGACCGCTAATTGATTGAGTTCTCTGCGAGGGAGCAGACCGACATCTGTCCCATGCTATAGCGAAATCCTTAATTAAGTCAGGGGGAGGTGGTGATGAGGTGGAAGATCTCACACCGGCTGTCCTCTTGAAATTCTGTGCCCTGCCGTCTCATCACAGACTGGCTTACATCTCCTTCAGGTGTGCAACTATACACACATACACACACACACCTCATAAATAAAATATATTTTCACTGATATTTGTTATCTGATCTCAAACTGCCTCTAACTGCCTCCTCCCTCAAAGCTCACACATTCTTTCTATCACTACGGCTTCTGCTGAAAATTTGAGTCAAAGCACCTGTACTCACCCCAGCTTTACTCGGCTCAAGGAGAGACATTCTGTTTATTGAAGACAGATCTGTTTGCTGCTTTAATTTCCTTCCTGCCAGGACTGAGAACCTCTTTGTTTTGGCATCTGAATAAACTGTTACCTTCCTCTCTCCTTCCACATCAGACCATGGTGCGATTGGATTTTTGGTTGAAGCCCAAGAGGGAGACAGGCAGGTTTATATTCAGCTTAGTGCATAGCAGCCGGGCTGCCCTGGAGCTTTCCTCCTCCTTCTTCCAGTGTTTGATGTGGATTACGACTCGGGTGCTTCATCCCTGAGCTGCACAGCAAGGCACTGTCAGCTTTGAGAAGCACACACGGATCAGCTGCACCCACAAACATACAAACACACACACACACACACACGCACACATACAATCAAATGCACACACATCAAATACACACATTGCACACAATGAGTACCAGCAAAAACCATACATAGCAATAGCACATAGAGAACAAACACCCTGGCATCAAGTGCAACAATATCACACACACTATTTGAAGCAATAGCACAATAACAGGACAGTTTACCCAGAAATATCTGAACATATATAATTTTAGGCCTATTTATGATTCCTGCTCAGGTCTGGTGCTAAAAGGAACTAATGGTCATAGGATATAGGGCTAACATTGTTCTCTCTTGCTGATTGGTGTGTGAACTTCCCTAAAGATGACTGAAGTCTTTAGACTATGTCATTATAGTCAATATAATCAGGTTAACCAAATGGCTGAATGGGTCATGCTTGCTTTACCTTGGAAGTGGCTATGTGTTTTAAATTAGAAGTAGCTACACACTTTACCTCAGACGTAGCCACATGCTTTATTTCAGAAGTAGCTACATGCTTAACCTCAGAATTAGCTACACACTGTATTTCAGAAGTAGCTAAGCTTTACCTTAGAAGTAGCTACATGCTTTACCTCAGAAATGGCTACACACTGTTTCAGAAGTAGCTACTTACTTTGCCTCAGTAGTAACTGTATTTCAGAAGTAGCTTTGCAATTTACTTCAGAAATAGCTAAGCTTTAGCTTAGAAGTAGCTATACACTTTACCTCAGAAGTAGCTACATGCTTTACCTTAGAAATAGCTACACACTGTATTTCAGAAATAGCTACAGACTGCATTTCAGAAGTAGCTACCTACTTTGCCTCATTAGTAGCTATAGGCTGTATTTCAGAAGTAGCTACGTGATTTACTTCAGAAATAGCTAAGCTTTACCTTAGAAGTAGCTATACACTTTACCTCAGAAGTAGTTACATGCTTTACCTTAGAAAAAGCTACACACTATATTTCAGAAATAGCTACACACTGTATTTCAGAAATAGCTACACACTGTATTTCAGAAATAGCTACACACTGTATTTCAGAAGGAGCTACCTACTTTGCCTCATTAGTAGCTTTAGGCTGTATTTCAGAAGTAGCTAACTGCTTTACTTCATAAGTAGCTGCATGCTTGCTTTACCTCAGAAGGAGCTACATGCTTTACCTCAGAAGGAGGTACTTGCTTTACCTCAAAAGGAGCTTCTTGCTTTACTTCTGACATAGTTTTACACATATGCTGTTTTACAGATATGCTAAGTGATCATGATATGCTATGCAAATTAGGGAGATTTAAGTGTAAACCATTGAGCTTCTTCTGCTTTTTTTCAAAAGCAATGTCATATTCAGGATTTCAGTCCTGATTTCACCTTTCTATAGATACTACTAGAATATGTGAAGTTCATGTCCCAGCTAATCAGATGTTTATCATTGTTTTAGTCTGAGTGAAGATAGCAGCATGTCAGATGCTTTGATTAATGCACTCTCTAGCTTCATAATGGCCATCCAGATGAGTGTTATAGAGACTGGCGAGGGGGAGATGGAGCTCGTCTTTCTCCTCATTTAGGGATGTCTATGAGGCGAGTCCGAGTGCAGCACTCTAATTATAGACATTGTCCACAGCCTATGATATAAAAACTGCCCTTTCTGATTAGAAAATCTGTCAGAGCTGGTGAAGGGATCACTTACCATGACCCATTTTATCAGACACACACATGCACACATACTCCTACGTTCAAAGCTCAAAAGCAGGCAACTAAAAAATGCCCATTATTTCTGCTCACAGCCTCTGTGAATCAGAATAGCAGAGGGTCCTAACATGTCTATAGCTAAGCTATGGGAGGAGGAGAAGATAATCACATGAATCAGTGTGTGCTCTTGTTTAAGCTGAAAATAGCAAGCACAATGCAGATGCCAGTGACTTGAACACTAATATGGCCTTTGATGCTTTCTATTGTAAGAACTAGTGCCTGTTTGTTTATGCATGCCTGGCCAATGTAAGACAGCAGCAGTGTAAGGCAAAAATAGGCAATACCTATTTTTACAGTGTGTATGTGTATTCAGTGTGTTTCTCAGAGCATGGCCATATTTGTCTATGAATATGGGAGTGAACTTTCCAAACATAAAGTCACACAGAAGTCACAGAATATGTTTAATGAAAATACTCTGCTTGGGGAAAAAAAATCTAATTATTTTCAGGCATTAGGGTTCCTTGAGCTTTGCGTTGCATGCAGACTACATACTATATAGACACTTCATTCTATATTCGATTAGCACCTTCAACACTCGTAGACTGAAATCCTTATTCCATGGTGGGGATCAGAAATGATGAAAGAAATGGGTTTCCATTTGGTTGGATAATTGAAGCCGCTGGACCTGATTGATGTCTAGGGGCTGTAAAAGTGTAGGGCGGCAATATGCGTTGGGTGCATGCCATTTAAAAAAAATCGAACTTGTTTCCTCCGTGACTTTGTGTGACCTCGCCGTGTTCACTTCCATTAAAAATTAACGACGTGCAGCTAATTGGACTAGTCAGGCAAGACATCACGTGGCATCTATAGATCAGAGGCAGGGTGAGCAAACATCAGGTAAAGCTGTCATTTAAAGGGCATCAAGAAAATGTAACGCATTTTGATAAATTACATCATTTATTTCTCTCTTGTTCTGGATACTCAGACACTCGAGGGCTGTCAAAACTGATTCCTCAAGGTGGAAGTCCTGCTTCCTGCTACAAATGATGTTAAGTCCATGATCTCTTCAACCTTAATTAATTGATGCAAAAGGTGGTGTCACTCGATTTAAATGATGGGTTTTGGAAGACTGTTATGACATTCATTACAATGATGAGCTAACGTTAAGTGTTTTGTGGCAGTTATTGTTGGGTATCCGTTGCATTGCTGCGCTCCATAAATAATGCGTTTGTTTTGTTCCATTCAGGTCAGATTTGTTTTTGTAGCACTTAACAATAGACAGCTTTACAGAAATCTGAATGTAGATTTGAAATCTTAAACAGCAAGCCAGCGGCAATGGTACCAAGAAAAAAAGTCAGTGAGATGACATGATGAAGAAACCAATGAAATGTAATGGGTAGACATTTCTTTGTGAAAGCCTGATCTATATTCAGATCTTAAGTTGAGGAGGGATGTGAAGGCATCCCATTCCCCTAGTTAATGAATCAATTAATAAAAAAAACAGTATTCTTCAGCAGGCTTTACTGTATTTTGCCATTTGTTGTCACAATGCAATATGCTGTGGTACAGAAAAGAAAAAATACATTACAATCAATTACTCTTACAAAATATGGTAAGTAGCAATCTTCCTCTGCCTCTTGCTGCATCCATTTTAACAACATAGGCTTAAGAAAATGCCAATCCAAAGATCTATACTGTGTGTTTAT
>JAOVYV010000008.1:5307970-5320635 GCA_025674545.1 Hassar affinis
CGGAGAACCCGGAGTAAACCCACACGGACACGGGGAGGACATGCAGACTCCACACAGAAAGGACCCAGACCGCCCCAATCGGGGATCACACCCAGGACCTTCTTGCTGTGAGGTGACGGTGCTACCCACCGAGCCACAGTGTCACCCCATTATTATTATTATTATTATTATTATTATTATTATTATTATTATTAGTAGTAGTAGTAGTAGTAGTAGTAGTGTTTTTTTTGTTTCTTGTATTTAGGGCCTTGACAACATTATTATAAGTTATCATAATTCTAATGTTATTATATTATTGGACTTGCTTTATTTGGAAAGGTGGATTTGTGTCATTATTACCAGAGTGTTTCTTGGTTTTACTGTCTAATTAAATCATGTCGGAAGTTTTCTGTGGAGTGTGTGCATGTGTCTGGTCTATGAATTTCAGCTGACCAGTAAAAATAACTCCAGCTATACTAACAAGTTAGAAAACATTCCATCGAGTCATTTTTCAAGCACCCATTACCTCTGAATGGACGTTTGCTATTTCTAACATTTATACTCATTTGATTGACATTTTTACCTAAAGCTGCCTACAGGTGGAACAGGCTATAACTAAACTCACAACCTTCTGAACAGTAGCTCAGAGCCTTAACCTTTTCCCACTACTTGTAGGAGACACTCCAGTAAGCTCTCTATACTCTTGTCCTTATTGAACCTGACCCAAAAGTGGGTTGAGGTTTAGTTTACTATGTTACAAATGCAGAACAGTTTTTTTGTTTGGTAGTTTTATGTAAGCTGCCAAGTTCCTACTATAGTTCCTATGTAGATGTTATACCCATGTAGCTTACTCCTGATTAAGCTTGGCCTCAGTCAAATGAAGAAGTCAATTCCTATTGTAAGGCTACACAAAAGCAAATATAAGCATAGCAAACCTATTGTCAGAGTTTTCTATTGCTAGGTTGAAAGTCTAGAAATAGCTTTATTTCATTTATTTCATTATATTCAGTAAACGTCAATTTGCTAGATGGAATTATATGCAGTGCTGCATGAGCTTATAATAAAGGTGAAATTTCCTTGCATTAAAGATCTGTATTGGTGTAGATTACAGTATTTCTTGTCAGTGTGAACAGAAAAACAAGACTTCTTCTGTTCATAATATTTATATTATGTTCATAATTTGTTTTCTACTTTTTTGGTATGACAACGATGCGTACATCAATTCAATTATATGAGTTCACGTATCCTTAGCGAACAGTACATACTCATTACTTAACAGATGCTTAGCATAAATTTAATCCTGTCCTAATAGTACTTAATATAAACAGGCCAATCTAAGGGCTGACTGGACAAATGAGCACTGTTAATCTAATTATTTCTTCCATGGTGGACATAATAGTGGTGCCATTGTCATTTTGATGATGCAGTCATATTTGGCGGCTTAACTGTTGGTGGAAAATGAAATAGAGCCCCAGAATGGACAAGGTCATGTTCTTGAATGGTTTCAGCCCATCTTTGTTTCTGTTTTCTTTGTAAAACTAATGAAAGTGTTGCCTGTGGCATATGTTTGTGTTGCTCTTTATCCTTGGCTACAGGTAGCCTGCAGTGTCATTGTGGAAAGTGTTATTAAGTAAGCTGGCTGATAATGACACTCTCTTACAGAGGCATTAGCATAATCTGTTTTTATTGCCTAATGAAGAAAAACAGCAATAACACAGCAGGGCTATCACTCTCAAACACAGTATGTAACCAAGCAACCAGAGGAAGAGGTGTCTGGCTTCCTGTTTGTGTGTATGTGTGTGTGTGTGTGTGTGTGTGTGTGAGAAAGAGAGAGAGAGAGAGAGAGAGAGAGAAAGAGAGAGAGAGAGAGAGATCTGGCATAGAGACAACACAGCATCATAGTCACTCATCTTTGACATAGTGGTCAGTATGAGGTGCTTCCATCCTCTCTATCAACACGAGCATTTCCCAGTACTCCAGCAGGCCACAGATCATTCTAACCTACTACTAAAACTAACTAGCATGTATAGCAGAGCGGCTCCTGTGGTTCTGTGAGGATCATTGTTGAGGTATTTCGATCCTCGTGCTATAGGAATTACGGTAAATGCGATTTGCAGAGTTGAAAGTTGCACATGATTCCCAGCTTAGGTCATAATTTCGAGTTGGGAAATCCTGAGATTATTTTAATACCTTAATTCCCAAATTGGGATGACCTTCAAAATTGTAACAATGTTTAGAAGATCCGTGTGGATCATTGTTGAGGTATTTTGATCCTCATGCTGTAGGAATTACGGTAAATACAATTTGCAGAGTTGAAAGTTGCACATTAATCCCAGCTCAAATCATAATTTCGAGTTGGGAAATTCTAAGATTATTTTAATACCTTAGTTCCCAAATTGCGATGACCTTCAAAAATTGAACATTGTTTAGAAGAGGACAGGTTCGTCATGAATGGTAGGTAATTCTGTATTTTTAGAAGTGCAACTATTGTTAGCTGTGAACATACCTATAATGTATGTGCACTTGATGCATTGACATTCTGTCCATAGCAAATGGGCTAGTCTTTCCCCAGAGAGCAGGTGAGAACGAACCTTCCGTCCAGCATCTTCCGTTTTTGTTACGTCAACAAAGCATGCAACATAACGCACTCGAAATTCTGACTTCACAAGCAGGATCTTCCAACTGGCATGTGAAGGCAGGTGCTTTACAGACACTCCTCTGTGATTTTATTTCCATCCGGATCTGCCATGTCTGTTTTTCTCCCTCCACCCCTGAGAAAAATGCAGGCTTTTATAATTGTGATAATTATAGTACCGCCCAGATACTAATCTCCGTCATTTTCCAAGTAGATGTCATTTCATGTTGAAAAAAAACAGATTTTTTTGACAACTGCTGCTAGCCTTATTTAGTGACATATCTGGCTCCACCAGATGCCCTTCCGAATAGTAAAAAAAAAAAAAAAAAAAAAAAACCTATCTGGGAGCACATTACCATGCGAAAGAAAAAGAAGCTAAAATCAATGAGAAAAGCTAGATCCCACAGGCTTATCAAAGGGCTGATTATAATTGAATTACAGGTAGCTCACATGACGCAACCATCCAGGTTCGTAGAAAATACTACTGGTAGAAACTCGCTCATCCCGTAGTAATTTTACTACCCTCTGGATGTGTGTGTTTCATCACTGAGGAAACAAGTAAAATGTTTCTATACAGATGTCCAAACCCTGTTAAACTAATCCAATCCGAATAGAGCTAATGTCACCTTACATAACTTACCCTGAGTGCATATATGTTACAGTCAACTGAATATTATATTTACAGTTACATTTATACTTTTGAGATGACATTAAGCAAAAAGAGATTAGTAGCTGAGATAAAAGGTTTTTGCTCAGTAGCCCAAAAGTAACTCTTGCAGTGTTTTCTCTTTTTAAACTAATACTATGAATTTGTTTATTACACAAAAAACATTCAGGGTCAAAATGCATGTTTAAAGTTGTACATGGGTGGGGTGGTCTGGGTCCTTTCTGTGTGGAGTCTGCATGTCCTCCCCGTGTCTGCGTGGGTTTAATCCAGGTACTCCGGTTTCCTCCCTCAGTCCCTCCCTAAAGACATGCATATTAGGTTGATTGGTGTCTCTAAAATCACCTCTAGTGTGTGAGTGTGTATGAGTGCATGAGTGTGTGTGCCCTATGATGGATTGGCGCCCTGTCTAGGGTTGTTCCTGCCTTCACCCTATGCCGCCAGCTAGGCACCGGTTTTCCCGTGAACCTGAACAGGAATAAGCGGTTAAGATAATGGATGGATGGATGGATGGATGGATGTTTAATTTGCTACAGTGCTGCAGAGGGTAGCCCACAGCTCCAGGCTCCTGGGTTCAACTCTGAGCTCGAGTTGGCAGAGGTTCACATGTTCTTTCCAAATTCACATCGATGCACCCAGTGTTTCCGAGGTCAAGTCTGGATCCACTGCGACACTGACCACATGAATCCCAGTAAATCCACTACTGATGATTATGAATTACTGAATTTTAATACATGCATCCTGATCTTTTGGTAACTGAAACAGAACGTGATCCTGATTTATCACTGGAATTGGTCTCAGAACTATAGAAAGTGCAACAGACAGACCTGCTAAGACCTGCTTTATACTTCTGTGACAACGTATTTGCGATGACACAAGGGTGTCATGCTCGAGTGCTCATATACATCTCAGGAAGTTTTTACCTTGTCACAGTTGGTCCTGGCTCGCTCATTGGGTATAACTTTTATATAAATGTAAAAGTTAGGTCTGGATTCCATGTCCATTGTCAAAAGAACTTTATAAATAAAATCTAATTGAATATACAGTACGAGTGCTTTTGTATTGAATATACGATTGCACGTGTCCACTAGGGGGCAGAAAACAAGACTAAAGTGTTTCATGGCCGAATAAAGGAAAGAAGAAGAGAAGCCTTCAGTGCTACAACAGTGAAGACGTTTAGTTCTAAAGCACATACAGGACACCATGATATCAGATGTTAATGTTGACCAGCCATTCATAAAGTCCATTCTTCTAGCTTACTTAACTTTTCTAAGAGGAGTTACATATACAGTTGAATTAAACGTTCAGCAGTTCCTTGCTTTTGGTATCTACTTCCAATTTGTCCTTCTTGCAGTTTACTTTAGCACCGTGTGTTTTGTTCGCCGTTGCCTTGTTTGACTATTGAAACACTTAAATTGTGTTCTTATAAACCTGTATACATTCACTAGCATGGCGCCAAGCTATAAATTCCAGCTAGCAGTTTTAGGTTAGTAGAACATCTTGACTTAATAGACTAATTTTCTGGACAAAGCATGTGCTACCACGCACACATTACTCCTATTTCATTTCTCATTCATACATATGATGGTATATTATTATGGAAACGGATTAGACCTGCTTCGTACATTTTGTACACTGTCAGGCACCTGACATAATGGACTACGTGAAGAACTCATAACATATTCATATGCAAAGCATTCCCATGGTTGCACATTATGTCTTCCTCCGATCGGTTGCCTTGTGAATTTTTATGCGAGAAGGAAGAGAGTTCTTCTATTTAATGCCAGGTTTGTCCTGACAATGCCTCTCAGAGTGGTGATAAATCACCTTGCAAACAGGCCCAACTTTATTTGCACGCTGGTTCTGTGAGCCTTTGAAGGTGAGGCGAGGAACGCAATTTCTTTTCAGCCTCTGCACCTTCCTCCCTGACTCTCTTTCCCACATCTTCTTGTGTCACGCTCTCTTTCCTCACTTCTTTCCTATTCTTCTCCTTTGCCTTATACTCACATTTTAGAACCCACGCTATTTATTAAAACACTGCGGCCCTAAATCATTCCACAGACAGGCTGGTGTAGTGAGGCGGTGTGCGTATCACGTGGGGAAAGACGTGAATGGAGGAAGATGTGTACAGACAGGTGCATAACTCAGGCAGTGGGAGAGAACACACCGACAGCACTGGCATGCCTCCAACACCGGTGGTCACACAGCCGGGAATGTTGTTCTCGTTGTTGGTGTTGTTGTTGTTGTTGTTGCGTGTACAAGTTTTAGCCATGTCTCCTAGAGCTGGTGTGTGATTTGGATGCTGCTGAAGAACTCTGAGCTAAACGTCTTCCATCTTTCTCATGATGATCAGGCTGGACAGCTGCTTTGAAATGAGCGTGCATGAGGAGGATGAGGAGAAGGGGCCTGGATTAAGCTTGCAAAGCCAGGCACAGACTCACAATTACACACAGCATACTCACACAAGGGGGCGAGCATGAAAGAAGAAACAACAATGAGTGCAGCACCACTCCGACTGTGCGCAGGTGTTTCAAATCTCCATAAGAAAGCTTGCCAGAATCAGTGTGTGTGTGTGTGTGTGTGTGTGTGTGTGTGTGTGTGTGTGTGTGTGTCAGCTGGTCTCATAAGTACTGTGAATGTGCTAGATCCTGCAGCACAGTTTGGAAGAGGAAGAGTCGTGTATCTGCAGGTGTGTACACAGATTAGCTTCCAGACAGACAGGAAGAAATATGAAGAGCGTTCGAGCTGAGCTAGCCCTTGTGTTGATTGCTTGCAAGTTATAGTCAGCGACAAAGATTAAAAGACAGCCGTGCTGCTTGTTCCTGTCATTTGCTGCTGCCACCAGTTTCAAGGATGAGCCTTAGGTATGAGCTGAGGTATTCCAATTTATTTCAAAGTATGTGGAATGTTAAAATAATCAACAGAATAAAATGTCGCTTGAAACGTTTATTTGAACAGTTATTTTCTTCTTAAAAAGGTCAGTATTGTGATCAAAGGGGATAAAACTGTAACGTTACCAAAAGCAATTAGTATAGTACTAGGCTACATGCTATATTAGATATGTGCTCTTTAGGAATTCTTTTTTAAGGCTTTTTTGTTTAAATCTGTTTTGTAATGAGTGTTAGTGTTTAGTGCCGTAGTACTCGAGTCCGTTTGGTCTCAAGACCACCTTTACACTTCCTCGGTCTTGTCTCAGAAATGAAAGCAGATTTTGAATCTGTCTCAGAATAGAGCAGCATGGATTGGACTTGTACATTTAGACCTTGAGACCTTTTTTCCCAGCACAGTGACAAAGATAAAGGTTTCATACTCTCAAACTAATTATGCATGAATTAAAAAAAAAAAGATCCATCTGTGATGGACTGGAGAGCTGTCCGGCGTGTTTCCCTGCCTTCTGACCAATAAGCACTGGGATAGACTCCAACATCCCGCACAACCCAGCAGTAGCATGAGCCAATTAGAGAATTAATTAATTAATTATTTTAATTAATTTATTTCTATTTATTTCCACATTGTATTTGCTGATGATATGTATTTGATATATAATATTGGTGATGTAGGCAAAAACTGGTCCTGGTCTCACCACCTCCAAGTCTTTGCCTTAATTCAGACTCGACTCTTTTGGTAAACAAACTTTGCCTCAGTATAATTGGTCTCTTCCTATTCAATCCCTCTTACCTTTGTATGTCTTTAGCCCCTGTTGTGATCCAGAGCTCTAGTTACTGTCTGTTTGGACTTTCACATGTTTCCTCAGGGTTCTCTGGTTTCCTCCAAACTCCCCAAATCATTGTAGTAGGTGGAAAGTGTGTGACTGTGTGTGCATTTGGCTTCTTTATTCATTTATTTATTTTTGTTAAAAACTACAACACTTTTCTTATGGGGACCAGCAAAATAGTTTAAATATTCTTTTCCTTGTGGGGACATTTGGTATAGAAAATCCTGGTACACACACAGATACACACACATTCAATGAATGGACATGGCAGAGGCTATAGTTATAGTGGCTATAGTGTGTGTGTGTGTGTGTGTGTGTATATGTGTCTGTGTGTGTATTTATGTATATAGCTATGTTTAAAATCGATTTCCGGTAATACTAAATCTACTTCCAGATTTCTGGAAGCTGCTTTGTTGCTGAAAGCACAACACAGGTAAAATTCAATTTTTCTTTAATCTTTTAGCCAGCTTTGTGGGGAGGCACACTAACATTGTCTTCCTTTAAGGAACACATTTGTCAACCTGATCAGCCTGACTGCATGGTGGTATTTTATAAGCTGTTTTTTTTGTGTGTGTGATCATTGGAAATGGTGCATTAGCCTAATATTTGCAGCCTTTAGCCTGCAAACATCAATATTTCATGGTTTTTTTGTGTTATACCGGTATGAAATTGGTTTGCTTTTGAATGACAGAACAACATTAACTTGTCCTTGTGTTAGCTGCCGAAAGTGTTCGGGGAAAAAAAATGTAGATAGGCAGCTTTTTCGATGGCTGTCATATTGCCCAGTCAGATTGGCTGTGTTCTCAGGGGTGTTACATGGCCTTGGCCTTGGCTGTGCATTTTAGCAGTGATTCACAGCCTCACAGGTTAACCATCCTCTCGGTCGATATTTTGCAACACCTTTTATTCTGTGAATCTGACATTCGCTGCGGGCTTTTTTTTTCATCAGAAAATCAAATTTGAACCTTTAGATCTGAGACAAAGCCCTTTCATACCAGCAGACGGAACATCCTTGCAATAGTTGGACGAATGTTCCCTTCTACCTTAATAGCAGGTGAGGCACAGCACTTTGGGATAATGTCCATTACTATGTTAATGGACCGCAGAGCTGCTCATCTGTCTTCCTGATAATTACATATAATTCATGTATTAACCATTGCTAATCCTTTCAGTCTTGCATATTCTATGGATATTATTTTTCATTCAGAGAGCCCTTTTGTGCTTCATCTACAGCAGCAGTTTCTTCACATTGCCCTTACACAGTAGCGTTTTGGCAGCTCTGGTGATAAAAGACATTTTGGCCGTGTGAGAGGAAGAATTTTATTATTTTTTTTCCCTCTGTGAGAGCAGTTCTATTTCCAGATTAACCTCAGATAATTTTTGGACATCTGTCCCGCTTGCAAGTTACGCAACCGAGCACATTGTCTTTACTCAGCTGCTGGGTGATGATTAAAAAGAGGCTGTGAGAGGCGGCACTGTATTTGCAGCATTTTGCCAATGGTGGAAAATCACAGGCCTGAGAGGAGCTCTTGAACGCTCTCATTGCAGTGATCCGGAGTGTCGGGTTTCAGGCTCATCCTGTGGTTGGAAGATGTTAGTTTTGTGTTCGTGTACATCACACCATGATTGCTTGTCAGTCTGATTGCTCTCAGGGGGAGCTGGGTAATATCTCGGGGTAAGGTGAGGGACGTATCTCTGTTGACTTGTGTGTATGTGTGTGTGTATGTGTGATAATTTGGAGTGAAACTGGTCCATCACACACCATCAGTCTCTGCTACTGGAGATGACTCTCACCTTTCAACCCCTTCTCAACCTCTTCAGCTGTGTGTGTGTGTGTTTGTATGTGTGTGTGGTGACTGACAGGGATGCAGGTGTTACTGTAGACGCCCCAGTTTCTGCCAGAATGACACAGCTGTTACGCGCCTGATGTGTGAGCTCCTTGTGAGTAGGCCTGAGCGGAATGTGTGTGTATCTGTTTTTGCATGTGTGCTTCTTGGCCTGAACTGTATGCGTGGGAGCTGATGAGACTAGACAGCTGTCTTACATGGTTTATGGGGTTAAACACGAATTCAAAACAGCGAGCCAGGCACAAGGACATCTCCACTACAGGCTGTAGCTACACAGAATCACCGCAGTCCATCAGTGTCCAGCCTTCACTGCAACCCTGCATTGTGTGAGCTTCGTGACTAAGTAGCAGTCTCATTACTTTAGCAACGCTTCTCATTACTGGAAATAATTGCTTTCTTATATGTGGGAAAATGCAGAACTCTTCCAAACAATCGATTCATTGCTGTTTGTGCCAGGCAAAAGTTTTCTTTAATTACTTTTTTTTGTTCACATTTCAGAGGTTGTGTAGATGCTTCATATCTCAGAAAGTGTTCTCAGAGTGCAGGCTGACCTGCAGAGTCGCTGGCTTTTATAGCCAGCATTACATGTTGCTGCACATTTCCAGGGGCAAGCTCTGTTCCAGGAGCAGTGTGTGGGTCTTGACATGATGTGAAGAAGATGAACTTCGACAGCAGAACTGATCTCAGGGGACAGATTATGTGGTGAATGAGAGAAGGGCACTTACACAAAGTGAGTTCCTTAGAGTGAGTGGGTGTGTGGAGAGAGAGGAACATTTCCACAGCTTCATTTTTTTCTTAGCAGCAAGACAGCAACAGCCCTTAGCTGGCCTCCTCTCCACTCTCCTTCCCTCTCTTATCTCTTCTCCTATTCCCTCTCCTCCCATCTCTCCTCTCCTTTCCTCATGTGTTTTTATCATCCCTCCTCTCCTCATGTCTCATTATCTCTTCTCACTTCTCAGCTCCTGTAATTTTTGTCTGTTTTCTTCTCCGTGTGTTTTATCATTATATCTTATCCCTGCTCAAATTGTCTTAGCTTGCTTCTTGTTTCTATGCTCCTGTCTTCTTTCCTCTCTTCTTACTACTCTAGTCTACTCTCCTTTCCTTTTGAGTCATCATCACATCTTTTTTGTACTTCAACTCATCTCTTGCCATCTTATCTCTTTGCCTCTTGTCTCTTCTTGTATCTTCTTGTCTCCTCTTCATGTCTCCTTTTGGTTTAGTTCATCTTGTCTCATATCATGCAAGTACCAAACTTACTACAGATCATACCTTCTCATTCTCATGACATCATACACTTCAGGCCCCCTCCTACATACTCACGCTTTGTCCCTTCCTCCACGATTCCTATTGTTGCTGTAGCAACCAACCAATCTACTAGAAAAAAAAAAACACATTGAGGGAGGGAAACACAGTGATTTGCTTATATAACATAAAGAATACATTCTCAGCGTTTGTGTCTTTGTGCATTGGATCACATGCATCATCAATATGATCAGACCTTTATGAAGTCCTGAAAGGCTTAGAATTAGAATACTGAAGCTGGATTGGGAGCCGTGAGTTATCTAATATATTAACACCCACAAGAGGCAGATGTTTGTCTGCCTGCTCACTTTCACTGGTCAACTTGCTCACAGCATGTGTGTGTATGTGTCTGTGTGGCCTACATATTCCCTTTCTGAAACAATAGAAGCCACCCTAGCCTGTCTCTTTCACTAGATTTGCATTCAATACTAATGATGAACTGCCCCATGTTTCTATAGAGAGCTCACTTAATCCTAGCAAGAGGTAAGCTGTGAATGAAACTTTTTTGTTGAGTTTATTTGAGTGGAGAGGGTGAAGTTTTGCTTATCCACAGAATATATATATATTGTATAAACGCACACACCAATCAGCCATAACATTAAAACCACCTCCTTGTATCTACACACTTTGTCCATTTTATCAGCTCCACTAACCATACAGGTGTACTTTGTAATTTTACAGATAGAGACTGTAGTCCATCTGTTTCTCTGCAGACTTTGTTAGCACCATTTTTATACTTTTATTTTTCTGCTTCCAACACATTGTTATGAACTGGTAAAAATAAGGGATGAGGAGACATAGATGCAGAACAATTCAGTCCAAGTTTAATAAGAAACTGTAGCAAACAGGAATGAGAATCAGTAATAGGAGATGGGTAGGTGAACTTGAGAGGAGGTGCTGTGCTAGTAGGTCCCAGGAGGCAAGACGGGAGGCAGGAAGACGACAGGGGAAGTGGGCGTCGCGAGGAATCTGCCAGGAGATAAAGCAGTTTTTATTCACAATTTGTTTAGTGTCCCAACTTTTTTGGAATCCGGTTTGTATATATACAGACTGTTCTTCAGGGGTCAGGACCCCCACAGGACCACCACAGTATTATTTTGGTGGTGGATGATTGTCAGCACTGAAGTGACCCTTATGTGGTGGTGGTGTGTTAGTGTGTGTTGTGCTGGTAGGTTTTGATCTGCCACTGCAGTGCTTCTGAAGTTTCTATACCCCTCAGGGTCACTGCTGGATTGAAATAGTCCAACAAACAAAAATATCCAGACAACATTTTCCTATTGGCAGCATCCTGTGAGCACTGATGAAGGACTAGAGGATGACTAACACAAACTGTGCAGCTACAGATGAGTTACTGTCTCTGACTTTACATCTACAAGGTGGAGCAACTAGGTAGGTGTGCCTAATAGAGCGGACAGTAAGTGGACACTCAGCAGCAGCACTGCAGTGTATAATTCCATCCTACCAGCCCAACACACACTAACCCACCACCACTACATGAGGGTCAATGCAGCGTGGACAATCATCCACACACACACACAGGGTTCAAGGTGTTTACTTGGCCTCGAAATTCCCCAGATGTTCAATTGAGCATCAGTGGGATGTGCTGGATAAACAAGTTACATCCATGGAGACCCCAGCTGCAACTTACAGGACTTAAATGATCTGCTGTTAAAGTCTTGGTGCCAGATACCACACCACACCTTCAGAGATCTCATGGAATCCATGTCTGGATGGGTCAGAGCTGCTTTTGGTGTCACATATTTTGGGGACCTACACATTACGCAGGTGGTTTTAATGTTATGGCTGATCTCTCTCTCGCTCTGTGTGTGTATGTGTGTACATATACATATACTGTACATATACATATACAACTGACTGCAGAAGCTGTTATTTAGGGGGTTGAGTATTCAGCCAGTACAAACTTTCTGTGTGACATATTGAGGTCAGGGAGTTATAATGTGCTTAGACTCATATTAGTTACACCCTGAGCCACTTCAACCAACAAAAGTATTTCTTCTTTTGTGGTCATTTTTTAAGCCTATGTGGTATGATTGCACCTCACAGCAAGTCATTTCAGCTTAATTTTCTTCTCACAATACACATGCTATTCGTATATTGAACATTGTCCGTATCATATCTCTCTTGTTAAGGCAGATATATTTAGATAGAAAATCAACAACATGCATTTTAACATTAGACTGTTGCCAGGTTCAAGGTTTTGCTATTAACTGCTTATTAGCTGTCATACAATGGGCAGAATGCTTTGTCTGTGCTCACGTTGTCAACATTATCTACATATGCTAATGTAGGTATTTTTGATTAATGGTTTTACAGTATATGTATATAGATGAAAAGAAGAAACTTGAAAAGACAGAATGTTAAGATCTTTACAAAATATCTGTTTATGGAATTCCTGTGTGTTGGTAAAATATACAGTACAGGCCAAAAGTTTGGACGCACCTTCTCATTCAATGCGTTTTCTTTATTTTCATGACTATTTACATTGTAGATTCTCACTGAAGG
>JAOVYV010000008.1:5380924-5397217 GCA_025674545.1 Hassar affinis
ATGTGTGTGTTCATATGGTTGGCGGTGCATCGTTACATTGTTGTACGCTTTACTACAAATTTGTGTCCAGGTGAACTGTTTCAACTTCCCAGGATTTCCTTGCCAGGATTATTGAGCTTAAAAATAAAGGTATCATTCATAATAATCAAACTTGAGAGTAAGAGAAAACATACTGTGACATGTCTGAGTATTATGTAATACCCAGTATGAAGCTATGTTTCTGTAAAGTCTTACAGAAACATATTAACCTAATTAATAAAATGGTTGTAAACACTTTTCTTAAGTTTGAAAGTCTGTATCTATGTGCTTTTCGGACTGCACTTCAACCCCCTGTCCTTTTATTCTTTTTGTTTATTTATTTGTTTATTTATTTTTAGTCATAATACAATATGAAGTGGCTCAAGTCCAGGACAATCTGTCAGGCTCGGAGACACTCTCCAACAGTTTTGTCGGACAACCGTGTAGACTGTTGTGTTGTTTGAGAAAGATTAGAGTATCTCTTCTCTCTGATCATTCCAATGCTTAGCATTTCTAACAAGGACAGGTTTCTGGCAGGGCTAAGTGCTCTCTGTCAGGCTCCTCTCAGGCTGTAGCCGGCGAAGCCGCAGAGACAGGTTAATTAAACTTAAATAATTAAAGAAGTGGCATTAATGACCTGTGGAGTAGATGCGGTTGAAGCATATGGCACCAGATGACTCGCTGTCTCTACAGCAGCGGTCTATAGAGTGGGATGGATAAAGTCCCCTCCTTTACTTACTTTGCTGATCTCAGTAGATGGGTTGCCCAGGTGCCAGAGTGGCGTTTGATATGCAGGGCAGGTGGTAGAGCGGGAGACAGATAAAGCGTGGAAGAAAGAGAAAGAGACACAATAGCATGGCAGTATAACAAGAATGCTTCACCATCTGCTGCTGGGATCCTGAGCCCAACTCTCTGGACCATTAAACGTCTTGCGCAAAGTTTGGACTGAAAGACATCTCCGCTCACACTCTTTCAGTCTCTTTCTCTGGGTTTTGCGTCTCCGTTCTATTTCTTTCTCTCTGAGCTATGTACATTTACCAGTTTCTACTTCATTAAATGTTTACCGTCCAGTTGTTTACCATAAACGTTATCTCTCCTTAAGGCTAATGGTAGCTCCTTAACATGAGCGAAATGGAATGATTTTCTAAAGGAATTTGTGAGCCATATTATTACTAGAGCATAATCGCTAGTGTAATCACTGTAGCTGTGGTAATTGGGTGGGATTAAGACGAAAGGATATTCAAAAACTCAATAGCCGATTCTCAACCGGCGTGCATCCAGCCAAGTACAGTTCAAATGCCTGGATGTGTTCTTGCTCCGGCCATATCGTCAATGATGCATCGGGACATGACTTGGGACTTGGGTCAGATATCCCAGAATGCATTTCGCACCAAGCTCAGGGAGATGACTTACAGCTGTAAGTTGTGAAATACTTCTCTTGTTGTGTATCCATTTTTTTTATTGGAGAATGTTGTTATTTAGACTTTGAATATGTGGTTAATATATCAAGAAAGAGGCTATGTGAAAAATTGCAAGATGTGCGGTCAGGCCAGCAGGTGATGTCAAGAACTTCAAGAACGCAGCTGTTCCAGTTGTAGAATGACCCTACAGCGCCCTTCCGTCCTCGGGAGTTTGTACTCGTGAGTCGAACTTACCAAGTCTGTACTGACAAGTACTCAAGTCCATACTTGCCATACTTTGTATTGAGAAAGGCCTAATTTCTTCTGTCTTCTGTTTTTTTTGCTTGAAATATAATGAAATGTGCTTTAACGAAAATAAAAAAAACAGATTTTCCAACCAAGAAACCAAGTTTCCGCTAAAGAAAAAGTACAAAAGTTGACTTGTGAGTGATGCTTCTTTCAGGGGTGTACAGTTTCCAATGCCGGGCTTGTGTGGAGGCAGAGTTTTCTGTTGCTGACTCAGTTTCCTGTCAACTGCATCAACATGCTGACAAGAGAACAGAGCATACACCTAGCTAAAGTAAAAAAAATAAATTTAGCTTATATTTTGGGGACCTGGAACACTTTTACACACGTTCTAATATTTAGCCTAGTGCTGAAACTTTTCAGCACGTTTTTGTGAAGTGCACAGCTAAGTTTATTGTAATTAGTTATCAGATTGAGATGGCCTAAATGCACTCTAAAGTTCAGACATGCAAAAAAAAAAAGTGACATCACAGTCGAAATGAACTGAAAATGAACTTTTAAGCGATGGCTTTGATTGAATGCTACTACAGAGTCATGTTCTCTCTCTCTCTCTCTCTCTCTCTCTGTCTCCTCCCTCTATCTCTCTCTCACTCTCTGTCCCCCCTCTTTCTCACATTTTCTGTCTCTCCCTCTCTCTCTGTCTCTTCCTCTCTCACACTCTCTCTTTCTCTCTGTCTCTCCCTCTCTCTGTCTCTCTCTCTCTCTCTCTGTCTCCCTCTCAATCTCACTCTCTCTCTCTCTGTCTCCCTCTCAATCTCTCTCTCTCACTCTCTCTCTGTCTCACTCTCTGTCTCTCTGTCTCTCCCTCTCTCTCTCTCTCTCTGTCTCTCACCCTCTCTTTCTCTCTGTCTTGCTCTCTCTCTCACTCTCTGTCTCTCTCACTCTCACTTTCTCTCTCCTACAGTCAATGAATCTGTTTTTTTTTCTCTCGCCGCCTTGTAGTGTCAGTCTGAAAGTGAGACAAAGTGAGCGTCTCTCGCTGAAATCGTATGGTATGACATAAAAGGATCTGTTACGCTGATTTGCTGTTGTCAGACTACGTTTGCGTTTTAGTGATTGTCAGGTAAGTCTAGAGAGGGTGAGATCGGAAAAGCAGCCCCGACTCGGAGCCTTTGCTCCTGGGGCTAGTGGATCTGTGTTCCTCCCTCTACTCCGTCTCTCAGGAGTTGGCCTCGACATGGATATATCAGTTTACATTGTCTTTTTTCCCCTCATACTGTCTTTCTTGTTCTCGCCTACACGTAGGCATTGTATCCCTTTCCACGTCTGTGTTGTACGCTGCAGTGCTTCTGGTCCTGAATAAATACTCAATGACATCTTATCAAAACTCATATCTACATATATAATCATGACGTAAATACTGATGATAAGAGATGTTCTAGTTCACTCACTCGATCAGGGTAATTGTTTTAGTGATCACTTTCCTGTCGGCTTTGAATTGCAATTAGTCACCGCAGCGAAGGCAGGCGTTTCAGAACAGACCAGCGGAACACAGCGCTGTAACTGCTGACACCAGACACAACGACAATTAATCAAGAACTCACTCAGCCCTACACAGCGTGCTTATATCACACATAGCAAGCTTACAGGGGCATTTGAGGTGCGTGCCGATTGTGTGGGGAGCTGGCAAGCAGCGTTTTGAATAAACAGCTCATTAGGCCAAGTGTGGATGGCCTATTTCTGTACCGGATTCTTGGGAATAGTGTTAGACTGGCTCGACTACATCAGACCGTGTTGTCTAGAGTTGGGCATAATGAAGAAAAATAATCGTGGGAAGTTCTTCAGCCAAATGCCTTAATGATGATTATGTGTCGATATTTAGGAGGAAATTCATTTCTAAATGCATGCAATGTGCATGTTTGTGTTCACATGAAATGAACAGAGCCTGCTGTGTGCACATG
Source organism: Hassar affinis (assembly GCA_025674545.1). Lineage (NCBI taxonomy): Eukaryota > Metazoa > Chordata > Actinopteri > Siluriformes > Doradidae > Hassar > Hassar affinis. The sequence continues at coordinate 5,384,550 of JAOVYV010000008.1, forward strand.
AAACAAAAATATATGCAGATAAATTATGCAGCAGCAGGAATTCTGTAAGCAACACTAGATTTAGTTCTTTTGCTAAGAACAGCATCGAGACGTGTGCTATTTTATTTGCATGAAGGTGCTATAAATACAGCCTCTTTTCTGTTTTTATTAGTGTCACCCTGTCAAAATCATTGGTGTCCCCAGGCTTGTTCTGTTTGCTACCAAGGAATGGGAGAAAACAAGACAGGGTTCAAATGGGGTCAGATTTAATGGATTTTACGTCAAAATTACTTAGGTATAACCCGTTCTTGTAGTACTCACCACTACAGGGGCTCTATTGGGGGAGCTAAATGCTATGTGCTAGCTAGCTAAAATTTGGGTTGGTTATTTGCTAGTTTATTTTTCTACATATGTGTTGCCTAGCAGCAGTGTTTTCACAACTTCAACCAAGCATATCGAGTTTGTCTTCTTATTAAAACTGTATTAGGAATGTTGAATTTTAGACATAACATCAATCTGTGAACATTCTGACTGTCATTCAGACCAGACTATCATTTGAACAAGTCATTTTTGCAAGTCTAAGTCAAAGTCTCAGATTTTTGCATTAAAATCCAAATAAAGTCTCAAGCATTTGGTCATAAGTCCAAGTCAAGTCTCTAGTCTCTTACGGTTGTGCCTTCGGTGACCATGAATGACCATCCTTAATGTTAATACGCCAAAAAAACTGGTCCAAAATCTCAATTCTGAGTCGACTCACAACACTTCCGAGGACAAGTCTCAGGTCACGCCTCTGTTCGCTGTGTGTGCAACTTAAGTACAACCAAGTCTCCGTCTCTGACTATCACTCAGCTCTGTTATTAGTACACCCTGCAAGCCATCAGCTTTACTGCTCTGATAAGGAAAGGAAATATACTAAATTGATAACCTTCAATCTCCAGCTCAAGGGCCACCCTTTGGGCCTGTTTTCTTCATTTGGACAGGATAGCTAGTAAACGGAGGCAGATTTTGATATCAGGTTGTAAGACTGCAGGGGATAGTGAAAGAAGATTACAGCCTGGTGAAAGGAGTACAGTCTTTGAAAGGATCATGTGCTTTATCTCTTTCTTTCACACTGCTTGATAGACTGCACTCCATGTGCTGATCAACCTGTCAGGAGGTCATCGGTGATCAGGCTGAGCTAGTCCTGGCTGCCTTATCCTTGGCTGAAAATGCATAAAAAGAGGAAAGCATTACATGATGAAGGGAATAAGCAATATATTTTTGTCTTGCGAGACACAGATAATCCCCACGTAGTGCCTTCCACCTCTTCAAGTCGAAATTGATAGAATTGCAGCACTTCTGCCTGAGTAGGGCTTTCACATGGCATCTTGTCATGAATGAAGAGTTAAGCAACATGAATATAATGCCTCTCAGAGCTCTGCAGAGTGTTTTCAGACATTTTCTTTCTTTTATTTAGTAGCTGAATTAATCCAGATTGATAATTATTCTGAAGAGAAAAGTGGTGGAATGGGAATTAATTATAGAGTTAGAATAGAATACAGTCTTCAGTCAAAAAAGAAAGGGTTGAGGCTATATACTGTCTCAGTCTGCAGAGGCCTGTATAGCATCAATCTCCTGGCGAAGGCGGGGGCTGTCAGCCTGCCATAATCCTGAGCAATGGCAGAGCAGTGCTGCCGAGTGTAAAAAATGAACCCGCTCTTCCATCCATTTCCCACACTGCCGCCACACCACCCACGGGCTGAAACGACGTCTCAAACCTAAAATCGTCAGTCCCTCTACAACGCCTTACAGCGCTGGTGCATGCATGCTATTACTCAGTAATTGTTACAAAGTGGGAAATCAATTGAGGTTTCTGAAGGCCTGGAAACAGTTGTAAATCGATCGGTCTACAAGGTGAAGGGCCCCCAATGCATTTACATGATACAGTACACGATGTTCCTGGTGACCCTTTATTGATCTTAACTGTTTTGTGGCTGAGCCTAGCGTGTCCCTTCAGAGTTTTCTGGCTGAGCCTAGTGTGTCCCTTCAGAGTTCCTTGCTAGTGTTGAATGAGACAATAGCCTCCTGAAGTAGAAATCCATGTCTTAGGCTTACTTTCATTGACATATTGTACATAGTCATGATATCCTGAGGGGTGCAAAGCTTGTCCATGTGATGCAACAGAAATCCTGTGGTTCTGTGGAAATCTAATAGGATTTCATTTCTGGGTAATTATCCACTAGAAGAAAATGAATACCAGCAGTAGAAAGAAAAGAAAGAGCGACATATGCTTTCAGCTGTGTGCAGTACATAAACGGTGTGTACGTGTGTTTTGTGAATATGAAGACCTGCTTGAATATGCCCTTATTGTATTCTCAATTTTCAATAATTTAAAGACCTTAAATCTCAGGACTCAGGGATACATACGTTCAACGTACAGTCCATAATATGATCTTGCAGCTGCCGTCTGCAGACACAACAGCCCTTTGTGCAAAAACTAAAGGCCAATTCGTACCGAAAAGTGCGCCCTGTTTCGTGTTCTCCATTTTAATGACCTTGAAAAAGGTCAGTTTGAATGTCCTGACAGCCTGCAAGTCCCCCACTGGTACACTCACAGTCTCACTCTGCACCCTGCCTCAGCTCTCCTGCTTAGCACATCTCCAGAGGGACAAGGAGCTGAAAACAGTGGCGAGGTGAGGGGAGTGTTGAACAGTGCTAATGTGCTTGCCAGTAATTTATCCTGAGCAGTGTTTGGAATGTTTGCTTCAACAGCTTGTGTCTTTGGTACATTCAGCAGGAGTTAACAAAGTAAAAATCCCAAACTAAATGTGGCTTTGCCTTTATAAATAAGCATTTGAGTTCCAACACCGGTAATATCTGTTGCTGTAATGCTTGTAGCTTTGCCTGGTTTATATTATAGACATGTGACAGCCATTTAGCATAATGCCTAACAGATGGATGTCCATTAAAAGTCTTTTGACTCAGCAGTCTATAGTAAATTCAGTGAAAAGTAAAATAAACTCGGTTACATGCCAATAAACTTGATCATATGCATGTGAGCTTCCACATGAGACGAGTAATACCTTTAAATCTCTGTGATTTCGGTGCTCAGTTTCAGCTCATCAGTCCATGGTCCTGTCCCCTCTGTGTTCGCTGAGCTTTTTTTGGAAGGAGGATCAGGAGAGAGCTATGGCTATGATAATGGATCCAGACATGAGTGATTTATAACCTTAATTAGAATTTTCCTTTCTCTCGTTCTCAATTACTCTATGTTTTACATGACACAGCACCCCTCATTAGAGCCCTAATCCATGTCTTCTCTGAACTCCGCTCATCTCTCCTGACACTTCACGTTATGGGCAGCGGAGCAGTTGGGTGTGTCGCCGCTGGCCAGGCTGCACCTCAAACCTACCCGCTCTCCTGAACTCCATTTAGGGTTTACTTCCTTTTTTCTAAAGTGCTCAGAGCGGTACTGTTCAGCTTGTCTTTTCAATATCAAGCTGTGTGCTTCGTATTTCGGAGTGGCTTGATTCGGATATTACACAGCCTACTAATGCTGTTGTGAATAGATTCATATTCAAAATCTGTTATGTAGAATGTACGCACTTGCTCAGGTTGAAGCAGCAGGGGTGGACAAATTGCATTTTCATTACTGGTAGTGGATTGAAATATACTTCCTTGGAGAAACCAATTGCATTTTTCTGCCAGACTGAAATATTATAAAAAAAAAACTGTGTAATTTAGGGGAAAAACACTAATTAACTTGGAAGTCCTTTCAGTATGACAAAACTGTGCAGTCTATAATTAAAAATGGTTACAATTTATTACACTACTGTATGTCCTACTAATAGAGTAATCTGAGTTACAGTAACAGCACCTGACTCCATTTGTTCATCCTGTTATGCTATGCAACAATATACAGTACGTGGACTTGAATGAAGCTCAGTAGGCTATAATAGCTTGTAAAATCCAATGATGTCAACAACAGCAAACAGCTGACCATCTCAGCCACACTTCTTCGTCTTCAATAAATATCGGCACCAGACGCACCCTCAGACCAAGAAAACGATTCACTGCACTTCTTTTCTGCAAATCACAAGTGCGGCAGCCATTGTTTCTCACACTGCAGTCACAAATAAACTGACGTAACAGCAGTGCAGTGAACAGCAGCGACTAGGGAGACAGGGACCTCGTACAGAAAACGCTGATAAGACCAACAGACGTTTTAATATAACTGGAGTGCGGATAATTGTTGACTCAGCCGTTGCAGTAGTCACTCGAAGTTAACATAACAGAATAACATATCCTGAGCTACTTAGCTATTATCATGCATTAATTAATACAGACTAAGGGAAATGGATCTGTGTACAACTTACTGGGGAAGGGATATAGTCTGTGCGTTCAGAAGTTTCTGATGAAACACATCATGTTTGCAGCCTGAAGAAAAAAAAAAAACAGAACGTCATCGGCCACCATTTCAGCCCCGTACTGCAAGTAAAAATATTATTCCAGTCTGGCAAGCACGTTTATTTTCCCTCGACATGGTTCACTGTAAGGTGAGTGTGTGCTGTTCTAGCCGGAAAGTCATTTTGCCTAGTTTCATCCATGTTCCCACATAGCTGCATATTTCCTGCATAAAAAAAAAAATCATCCATTTCATCCACGTAAGCTAATTATCACGTTTAGATTACAGCACGCCCAATGTGTGTAGAGCAGCAAGGATTAAGAAGGAGCATCGGGTGATACAGTTAGAGCATTAACATATGCACACCATCATGAGGCACGTTATAATATGAAACAATCTGCTTGGCCAGAAATCACTATGTAGTGATTTCTCCACCTTTAGCGGTTTCAGTCACAAAATATCAGTGGGTGTTCCTGTGCATGTATGGATTAGTAAGGGGAAAAAGTCAATATTCTTTCCCAATCTTCAAAGAGTGTTTCTTTTATAGTTTTCAGTGAATATTGCTCATTCAGCAAACTTCTTTCAGAGTTATTCATTTGGAGACTTTTTGAATACAGCAAATTGTGCTGTTTCTTTCAAGAGTAGGATCAACTGAAGGATATACCAACTGAACTGAATATATATAAATATATATATATAATTAAAGGAAAAACCAGCTTATAGTGTTTAAGTGTAATGTTCCACCATGTGCAACTGGAACAGCTTTAATGCACCGTGGCATTGCTCCTACAAGTCTCTGTAACTCTACTGGAGTTTTTCCAAATGATATTCCCTCATTTGGTGTTTTGATGATGGTAGTGAAGAGAGCCTGAAGGTGTTCATTTTAAAACAAAATTGTTAAAACAATAAAAGGATCTGTCTCAGATTGACCAACTCAGTAAGTTATGAACTAATTTATATAATGAAGTACCAGAAAAACCAAAAAAGTTAATACTTGGTATGGGATCTTGGAGGGAATGTTGCACAGTCCTCACGCTGATGTTTGTAGGCCCTGGCATTGAATTTTGATTACTTGAGGCAGTGTAGCACAGCTATCGCGTGAAACTTTTGATTCTTGCCAGCTGACGCTGGTCACGTTCAGTCTTGTTTGGCCTCACTGCAGTCGTAGTAAGAGGTTTTGCCAGAATTCTTGTAGTCACGGTACGCCCTTGAAATACATGAAAATCCAGACTTTGCTTCTACCTCTGAAATGCTATGACCCATCGTATGAGCTCAGACTATTAAACTGTGTAACAGCGGAAACAGCTCTAGAAGCTTCCATAGATGTCAGTTGCTTTATATACACACTGGCTCCAGTAGCAGGTTTTCTGGTACTTCAGTAGCACATGTTCAAATAACACATGAAAGAATTTTTCTAACATGTCAGGATTTTTAGGTTACACAAAATTGTGGAGTTCGTAGCAGTGAGTGTATGGAGTTTGTTATCATTAAAACAAAAGAGGGACTTAGCAAATTCTAACAAATTCTGAAATTCATGTAAATTAAAACATTTAGTAAAAGTAAAGCAAAAAAAGATGGAAAAAAAGGGAAAAAAGATTGCTGGTAATATATTTGTAATAAAAACATGTTATATAAAGTTGAAAAAAATGCAGAATAGAAGCATTTTCACTCATGGCCTCAGATTTATGGATCCCACTGTATTTTTTTTTACTTTACTTAAAAGGACAAGTAAAAAGCATTCTATTTCTGTGCTAAGATGATAACCTGTCACTAAATTGCCCAGATCCTAATGGCTCTCTATAGTGCAGTGGTGGTTATTTTCGAATACCATGCATAGAAAAGGGTTCTTTGCCTTTTCTGGTTCTTAAAGGTTCAGTTCCCTTCTCACTGACAATCAACAGCAATTACATACGTCAGCATGCAGCAGGATTAACTTCCTAACAGCCATGAAAAACATCCATTACCAAGCTTTGCAGTCAGAGGCAAGGAATGACTCATTCTGAACCCCTCCCTTTCACTCTTACCTTCTATCTATCCATCTGTCTGTTTCCCTCTCTCCTATCCTTTCTCAGTTCCCTTCTGGCACTTTCCCTCTTTTTGATTTCTCCTCTTTCCTCCATTTTCACTTTTTTTTAACCTAGCTGTGAGGTATGCCAGCTCCCCGTTTATCTCATTCACAAAGCAGTGAAATTCTCTCTCTCTCTGTGTCTCTCTCTGCCAACGCTGTGTCTCTTCAGTGAAGGGTCGGCAGTGTGAAATGAAAAGAGACAAATGTGCAAACCTTGACTGGGTTTCATCTTCATGCCATGTTTTCTTGCTTTTATAACAACTGGGACCCCAACTGACCCGATTGCTTAGTCAACTACTTAAGGCAGAGAGACACAGTGCATTCTCAGAGCACTTGAGGAAGCAGGACTCCAGACTTTAGAGTTCAAACAGGCATCATGCCTGTAGGTATTAAAATGACACAGGCACAGAGCCGTTTACTGTAGACATTTTTGTGTGTTTATGTGTCTTCCTACATGGCCTGCATCTTGACACTGCAGCACAGGACCTTACTAAACCTTATAGCATATGAACTTTCATTAAAGGTTACAGTCATTTATCATTAGCCAAGATGGTCGTATGTAAAAGTTAGCACACTACACATGCTTAGAAAACTAATTGTTGGCTTTATATTTCTAACCAGCCCTACAAGTAGCACTTGGAGTGTGTCTGTTGCATGTAGTATACACTGTATTGCCAAAAGTATTCACTCACCCATTCATTTAATTGAATTCCGGAGTTCCAATCACTTCCATGGCCACAGTTAAATCAGGCACCTAGGCATGCAGACTGCTTCTACAAACATTTGTGAAAGAATGGGTCGCTCTCAGGAGCTGAGTGAATTTCAGCGTGGTACCATGATAGGATGCTGCCTGTGCAACAAGTCTAGTTGTGAAATTTCCTCACTATTAAATATTCCACACTCAAACTGTCAGTGGTATTATAACAAAGTGGAAGCGATTGGGAATAACAGAAACTCAGCAATGATGTGGTAGGCCACGTAAAATGACAGTTTGGGGTCAGTGGATACTGAGGTACATAGTGTGCAGAGGTTATCAACTTTCTGCAGGGTCCATTTCTACAGACCTCCAAACTTCATGTGGCCTTCAGATTAGCTCAAGAACAATGCATAGATATTTCTATGGCCATGCAGCTGCATCCAAGCCTTACATCACCAAGCGCAATGCAAAGCGTCAGATGCAGTCGTGTAAAGCATGCTGCCACTGGACTCTAAAGCAGTGGAGCAACGCACACCTAGGGAGACAAACCTTAGTTTGTTTAGGACTATGGTATTGTAGACAAAAAAATGATCTTTTTCAGCATTCTGTCAAGTAGGAAGAAAGAGGAGAGCCAATGTGGACAATTAGGGATGCTCTGAACGATCAGCCGCTGATCATTACACATCAATATTCATTCTAAGTACTTTGATCGGAGCTCTCTATAAAGGCAGAACAGAAGAGTGGATCAGTGATGCGAAATACATTAGACAGTTCTCTGTGTGTGCCAAAATAAGCACGATTAAAATGGCTTTGTCGGTCTGGCAGTTCTACACAGTGTCCGGAAAAAGACAATAAAACTGACTATATGCAACGTGCGTGAAGCAGAAATCCCATGCGGTGGAACACAGCAATGACATTTTAACACCACAAACCTCAACAGACATGTGGAAATTCATCACGTCAGAGAATATGTTGAGTCAAGGCAAGCCAATGCAAAGTCAAGCATTTAATGCTTTGAAACAGTGTTTAGTGTTGAGCACATGTGGCCTTTATTATATGGGTCTTTAGCTGAATAGGTTATCATATCGGTTTCAATTTCTTCATAACCTATATATGTTGCCTTCCAATAACTAAAAAGTTATCAATTTATGATAGTTTCTCAGCTCAGTACCTACAATGAAGTACCACAAAAACTGGTATAGCAGTTAATACTTGGTAGGTCCCCCAAAGGGGTCTTGGAGGGAAAGTTGCACAGTCCTCTTTTTGAACCCAAAAAAAATTAAAATGTGATGTTAACCTTATTAATTTGGCCTAAATGACAGAATACAATGGCACTTGAAATTCTTGCCAATACTAACCCTGTATGCAGTAATATACAGTAAAGTGCAAGGCTGCAGACGCTTCAGACAAAACGAAGAAGACGAAGTAAATAGTTTTATGATACAAATGTTATCTAATAATGTAAATATTCACCCTTTGACACTTACACCCCACATCTTCCTGACAAATTTGTCATAACTGCCTTCTTTCTTTAGGTCTGGAGGCTGAGAGGGCATTGAAAATCTATATTATTTTGATTTGATAGTGTTTTGCATTGGTATCTGATGCAGAATGCATATAATAATACAATATATAATAATATAATAACTTTTCTGTATATCTCTGTAGCATTTTCTTTTTTCTCACTGTATCCCAGTTTGTCAAAGGGAAAAAAAGATACTCTTTTGAAATCTAGCTTTTAAAATGGTTAGGCATCTTTTCCTTCCTTCCAAGTTTTCCTGTGCTTCATTTTCACTCCAGCAAGGAGCCATTAACTGCAGGATTGGATGAAAGGACATAGTGGCCTCATTATGTTCACATGCAACAGACCACATTTAATGTGTCACTTACAGGGCGCATTGTTCTCCACCCATGCTTCAAAGAAGGTTTTGTGTTTGGTGGGCAGACTGCGGCAGCAGCACTGATGTTGTGCTTGTCTCCCTGCTAGCCATGCAGGGTGTAATAGGTCTGCTGTTGCTAGCTAACGCTGCCTTGTCTAAAATCTGCTTGAACTTTCTAAAGTTTTGGCCTTAAGTTTCATCCGAATGTGTCGACAGTGATGTGAGCCTTAGACTCGTGTGCATAATGTATTCCAGATTATATATTCCGTGCCCTTTTTCTCTCTTTCTCCTTGTCAGTCAGCCTCAAGAGCTGTCTATACAGCGAGGGATTATAATATGGCCTCTGCTCGCTTTCGACGAATTTGATTGGCCCATACCGTGGAGTGGGTGTCAGGGCTTTTGTTTGAGCTGACAGGAAGTCGGTCCTGAAGGATATGACATCGTAATGAGTCGGCGTTATCGCGAGCGTTAGATGGCCCGCACAGCGCTGTTTGAGTGACTGCCGCAGGGCAGCTGGTGCTAAACGGGGCTCGCAGATCCGTCACACGCGCTCACTATTGTGCTTCCGCTGTAGAGGGGCTGCTTTTTTAATGCTAATTGAGTTTGTTTCATTTCAAGGGGGTGTGGAGGGTGGGGGGGAGTGCCACTAGGCTCAGTGATGAAGGCATGTGATTAGGGTTGAAGCTCATTCTGATTCCTTACACCATGCTGGAAACACTGCTGCACTGGAAATGATGAAGCAGATGCTCTCCAGCCAGATCCCAGAGAGGAACTGCAAGTCCCACAAGTCCAGCACACACACACATACACACACATAAACACACAGTCAGCTGGGCATAATGGAGACCTTTCTGAGTGTACAATACCAGCTGTGTAATGCAGCCATCCATCATAATTACACCACTGCTGTTCGTCCAGCCACTCGGCAAACGCAGCAGATTTTATTTATACAAAACCTTAATTACTCATACTTTACACTCCTGCTTTTAGGTTAGTCTCTCTTCTCTGTCTTACATCTCAACCTGTCTCACACTCTCTTTCTCTTTATTTCGCTCTCTCAGGTAATAACGTGGAAGAGACATTAATAGTCAGCATACCCCCATAACTTCCTAATGCAGCACAGGTTTTTAGAAACTTTCTGGCGCAGTTTTATGGACTCTTCAGGCCACCATCATGTGCTGTGTTTGCTATCGTGTTGGCAGTTTTGTTGCCGGTGCCTCCGTGTTTTACTGAGCGAAACGGACGCAAACAGATGGTACAGTGTTCTTCCCCAGGTATTAATGTTTAATTATCTGTGTCAAATTTGCACTTTAATAAAATGCTAATATTGAGACACAGAGAGTAGAGGCAGGGTTTGGGGGGAAAATATGTAAGAGGTTCTGCAGCATTTTAATGTTTAGGGTTCATTCTCTGGGCGTTCAGATGTTCCAGCTGAGGTAATGTCCACGACTTGGGCATGTAATCAGGGCTCTGTGACAGAGAAACACAAAGGTCAATTCTCATTAAAGGAGCCAGCACAATAAAGCTGCTGACGTTTCCCATCTGTAACTGTTATCTGTGGGTGATGATCAGTTGCATACTGTTTTATCCCCTTAGGAAGACGTGTACTAAAGTATATATTAAAGGGAAAATGCATTTCGTTTTTCCTGCAGTTTCTTGGCTGAGGATTACGGAAAAACGACAGCAGTGACTGTCGTGAAACTTGGTGAAATGCTATACCGTGGGCCAAGGATGAACCCATTACATTTAGGAGCTGATCCAAGACATGGCATGGGTGCAGATATTTTTATGAGATCTGAAAAAAAGACATGCCTATTGGCTTTGGCTGAGGTCCGCACTCTCCAAGTGACATTCTGAGATGACTTACCTACTATAAACTTTTTTTTGTTTCGTTTTCCTGCTTACCCATAATACCATTTGACTACCTGGGCATAGCGGCACCAGTGGGATTTAGCTCTCACGTCTCTATCTATCTAGCCCTTATCTCTCCCTAAAGAGACAATGCAGTAGCTCTTTAATCCTTTGTTCTTTCAAGGTCTTAATACTGCTGTCAATGCCATCGCAATGCCCTCGTCTCATATGTTCCTACAACTATCCAAGCCAAGTCTCTGCTGAAACTCAACACAGCACTATGGTGTAGCTGTGAAGCATCCCAGAACCTTAAGTCCAACATTTTCTGTCTCATTGACTTCTGTCTTAGATTTCTCATTATTATGGCATTGAGCATAGCTGGAAAATTGTGAGTGTGAAAAGAAGCTCTTGCTCATTTTTGTGTTTATGTGTAACTGTGCTAGCGATATGAGGGCATAACATTTCACACATAATTTCACACAGAAATAAGAAAAACACCGTGCAACCAAAAATGCGTTTCCGGGTGGAGTTTTCCTTTAAATCTTACAAGCCAGGCTTACAAGTTTTGTAACGATCTTACATCCCATCATGCTCTGAAAGAGGAGAGCTGTATATTCCGAGCACAGTACTATTTATTTCCAAAAAACTGCAATTTCCTGAGGCATTGTATATATAGGATCATGTTTTCTTCTCTAATTTGACTTTAGCTTGATAGTATTCTTACACCCTGAATTATTTATACTTGCGTCAAGGAGTTTTTGATGGAGACTACAAATTAATTCTGGATGACCGTGCCTGCTAAATGTTGTATAAATATAAATATCATAATTCACAGGTCTAGCAGAGCCCTTACAAATAGCAATTCGGAAAACCTTCAGAGAGGGAAAGGAGTAAAGAGTAAATATTCCATTTGTCTCTCTGCTTTTCCGCACACTCCGCATGCAATCTAAACCAAAGTTACAGGCATGCGAGGTGTCAATGTTACCATAACGACAAGGAGCACAACTCCTGAAGGGTGTTCATTCAGCACTGCTTGTGCTCTTAGCAAGTTTCAAATGATTCTGTCTCGGGCAAAACATTCTCCACATGTCCTCACTGAATAAAGACAGAGATGAATATGTGAGTGTGGTACAATCAAGATTTGATGTTCGTTTGAAATTCAGCAAATATGCATTCGTCATTAAAACATAAGTGAATATACAGAGATTGATGTTTCATTTATTCATCTTCTCATCAACATTAAACATTGTTCTTTCTATTCTTGCTGAGGCATATGGGCAAACAGACAAAGCAGACCAAATATTGTATAGACCCAATAATATATGTTGGCATATCTTCTTTTAAGAAAGGATAAATATATGCAACCACTATATATTATATGTAAAATGATTTTATTCGGGTTTATTTTTGCCTGGGCATCTGCCTGCAGAGATCACATTGCGTAAAAAGCTAGTTGAACAAACACAATGGTACAAACGGAGAGTCTGCTGAAAGATGCTTAAAGCTACTTTTGCTAGGTGTCAGTTATACACTTATACACAAATGTTTCAATTCCCTAATAAAATACATTCCTAACAAGCAATTTAGCAGACAGAAGAAAACCGGATTGATTAGTGATTGTCTAGCCAACCAAGAAATAACAGTAATACCTTAGTGAGACAGGGCGACACGGTGGCTCGGTGGGTAGCACTGTCGCCTCACAGCAAGAAGGTCCCGGGTTCAATCCCCGGGCGGTTTACTCCGGGTACTCCGGTTTCCTCTCACAGTCCAAAGACATGCACATTAGGTTGATTGGTGTCTCTAAAGTGT
>JAOVYV010000008.1:5400262-5412820 GCA_025674545.1 Hassar affinis
TCAGGTTAGCAACATGAGCTGAGAAAGAGAGCTGATCATCTACAACTACCCCAAGGCTGCGTGCATCTGAAGAAGGAATGGTATGGTATATGGTATATGGTATATGGTATATGGTATATGGTGTATGGTATATGGTATATGGTATATGGTGTATGGTCTTGGTATATAATCCCAAAGTCCTGGGGAGGTCTTGACCAAACCACATATAGGCGGTCTTGTCCGAATCACTACTAAATACAGATACAGAAAGTGGCATTATATTGCACCCATTGTGACAACATGACCACTAACATGTTCCTTCAGAAATTTTGATCTGAATCTTACCTCCTTTTATGTACAGCATATCATACAGTTCACTCAAAAGTTCACTCGAGTCTGACTGTCAGATGTTTCGTGCTCCTTTTTTAACAAACTGACTGCTCACCTCCTCCATAAAACCCAGTCTTGTCGGGTAAAGGTTTCTCGCTGAAAATGCAGACTTTTTCTCTCACACACACATACTCACACTGATGCGAACACACATTTATCTCTAAAAAGCCCTCATGAATGAACATGGACGTCACTATCACGCCAACCTACCCAAACATTACCATCTGTGACTGGAAGGCAAGTCAGTGCCAGAGAAAGAGCGAGAGAGAGAGAGAGAGAGGGAGAGGGAGGGATGGAATACAGAGTGAACCAAAGTCCTTGACAGCAGCGAACAAACATGCAAAGCAACATAAAAGATGATGCAGAAGCAGAAGTGATGCAGGAGTGTAGGAGGGAAGAACAGCACAGAGGGAGAGTGAAAGCAGAGTACTTATATGTCTGAAGGAAACACTTCCGGCTGTTATTTATGCTCACGTGTACGTGTGAGCGTCGTGGAGGCGTCTTCATTAAGAGATGTGTGAACTTATATGACTCTCGTTTACTGACTCAAGTTTCAATCTCGTCTGCCAGCCTCCACACACACACACACACACACACACACACACACAAACAGGAAAACATGCACACATGGCCGCATTCAAGTTTTTCAAGATATTAAACCGAGGATTATACTGTAAGTGCTGTCTTAATAAGTCTTAGTCTTAGGAAAAAGCCAGCAGAAGTATCTAGAACTGTATGGAAAATCACCATTTGTTCCAAAAAGATATTCCATCAACTTTCTGATGACCATATAGAGCCTGTAAGGCTAATTAGGATGTTAATTAGGATGGACTATGCCGATTGTGAAGGCCATCGTCATTTTCATCAACTACCTCTTCATCATGTTCACTATACTAACTATTCAGAGAGCCCTTGTGCACTCTGGATGCAAATGGCGTCACTCTAGGATAGAAATATCAGAATTTTGTATTGATTGATGTTGATCTTTCCCTCTAAGGAGGCATTTGGACTCAAACTATGCAAGAAAATTCCATAAATATCTACATTTAGATCCATTAAGAATAGGGTTATATTATGGCATGTTACTATATAGTATATAGTATAGTATAGTATAGTATACTTTATACTTATTGAATGCATTATTTATTCCATTGAAATATACAAAGAAATTTTGAAAAACACTAAAGAGGCATTCATTTTTTTAATACAAAAAAGTTTATTAGATCATTTTTGTTCATTTACAGCAATGTGATGACATGATGCTCAGTTCTGTGTACAGTGAAATGTCTCTGTGTAACTTTAATCCAGGTACAAATATCAGAAACAAACAAACAAAACACGAATAACAAAATGCCAGAGCTAAGCCGGGACACACACAAACGCTGTTTATACGTAAACCGCACTGCAGGACAGACACTACCACTCTGAAATCCTTAAGCGAATAAAGACACGTGGGTGCAGGATCCATCGTTCCATTCCACATTTGTCATTATGGATTATGAAATCAAGTATACAGACAAGAAGAAGGGAGAACCGTGTGCACAAGGATGTCTAGTGTGATATGCATTCCTATCGCCGTGGTTATTGACAAGGTGGAAGTGCGTATTTACAGCTGCTTAGGTTATTTATAGCATATGATCTCTTGTGAAGGTTTTATAGCACATCTCTGAAAAGCCTGAAAAGACTTCTTTTTTTTGTTTGACCCCACATTACAGTTTTCTACCATTTACTTTCTGTCTAGGGCTATCTAGCTCTCCGTCTGTTTTTGTTTCACTGACTGCAGAAGTAGAGTGCCCGGTGTGGTGCTGCACGCTCTCCTGAGAGCTGCAGTCCAGGCAACACTCCTAACACTGCCTCATAAATGACACTAGGCAGTACCAAGTGTTATTCTAAGTGTTTATCTGTGTACACACAAATCTATGTGAGCATCTATGCGTATGCATGTGCACGTGCGTATGTGTGCATGTGTGTGCATGTATGCATGTGCATGTGTGTATGTGTGTGCATGTATGCATGTGCATATGTGTGCATGTGTACATGTGTGTGCATGTGTGCATGTGCATGTGTGTATGTGTGTGTGCCAACTTTTCCATTCCTGAGGTCTTTGTGGCTGCTGTTGTGTGCCTGTCAGCATCAGACCCCATCAAGTCATCTGGGGCCAAATACAGGAAAAAGGGTAAAAGAAGAAAAGAGAAGAGATTACAACACGCCACTCAGCCAAACAGCAAGTGTAGTGAGAGAGCCAGAACCGAGAGAGAGAGGAGATAGAGAAACGACGGAGAGGTGGGAGAAGAAGAAGGGAGCATCTGTGAGTCGTCGCATTCGAGCTCAAAGCAACGGACTGAGGTTGCATCTTCGTTGCCGTAGTTGGCCCAGTACTCTTCAGGCTCAAGTTTCGGCAAGGCAGCCTCCTCCGGCATCAGCTCGTACTTCGATGCTGAAGCTGCAGCTGCTGCTACTGCTGCAGAATGGGCATTTTTCACCGAGGAGAAAGGGAAGGCCTTGGGCAGCTCGGCGGACTTCTGGTAAACGCCCTTGGCTGAGGCGGCTGGTTTGTTCTTGGAGAACCACCAGCGCGTCTTGGTGCTGAAAGTGGTGGTGGTGGTGCCAGTCAGAGAGCCGGGATCAGGCAGGGGGCAGGTGGCAAAGTCGAGCTCACGCAGGAAGCGCAGATCCTGGCCCTGGCGCGCTGAAGGCGAGGTGCAGATCAGCTCAGAGCTGGAGACACGTGCGTCACGAAACCACTGCCAGAGCGAGCGCGCCTCACAGCCGCATGCCCAGGGGTTGTCGTTGAGGCGTAGGAACTGCAAGCCTGCTGTGTCTTTGAGGGTCTGGCCTGGCAGTTCGCGCAGCGCGTTGTTGAACAGGTAGAGGATGGTAAGGCGACCCAGGTCACGGAAGGCACGGCGGTGCACCTGTCGGATGCGGTTCTCATGCAGCAGCAGCCGGTCGAGGTTGACCAGACCACGGAAGGCATTCTCGGAGACTATGCGAAGACGGTTGCCATGCAGAAACAGGTGCGTCAGATTGACCAGGTCAGAGAACACACCGTCGGGCAGGTGGTTCAGCTGGTTCTCCTGCAGGTAGAGGAACTGCAAGCTGTAAAGCTTGCGGAACACGTCTGCAGGCAACTCGGTCAGACCACACCTGTGCATGTGCAGGCTCTGCAGCCTCTCAAGGCCCCGGAATGCACCGCCATCCACTTGCCGTAAGGATGGGTTGTCCCCAAGATCCAGCTCTTCTAGCACACGCAGGTTACTGAAGGCACCTGCTTCAATCCATGAGATGTTGTTTGAATACAGCCAAAGGACCTGAAATGAAATGAAATAAAGGCAAAGGAATGAAATTTGAGAAACTATGCAGGACATTTCCATGGACATGGCAGACGTTTAACTTTAATATTCACAAAAAAGAACTTGCCTGTGTCTCAAAGCCAAAGGAGTCAGCCCGGAGCTCGGTGATGCGGTTGTTCTGCAAGAAGACACGCTGGGAGTCATAGGGCACGCCAGCCGGGACAGAGGTGAAGTTCTGAGACTGGCAGCTGACAGTCATGGGCATGTGGTAGCACACACACAGCCTAGGACACGCTTTCCCTGGAGCGAAGTGACTTGCCAACAGCCACAGCACCAACCATAGAGTCAGACCACCTAGACAGGAAGAGACAGAGAAAGAGAGAGAGGACAACAAGATTATAGGCAAGGCCAACTCCATTGCTTTCTCTTCACAGGATAAATACAGGTGACACATGGTGATTTTATAACACCCTGCTACTGGAGACCTGCAGGACTTGACACCTGTGTCGGTTTCCCACTGAAACCTCGCGTGCAGATAAGATACTTCCCACCAAGTATCCTGAACTGTGTCTAAAGATGTGTGAAACAACAAGGTCGGATTTGCGTCACGTGCGAGAAACCGGAGCGTCTGCCATTAAAGTTTAAGCGGGCGGCTCTATGGGCTCGGGTGACACCGCTGCTTAAAACAGCGCGAGGGTGAATTATTCATGCCGTGCATTCATCTGCTGTGCGCAAAATTTTCCAATTGCGTGGGCCATGACCCCATTGCTGCACGGTCCGGCGGACAAACACAGTGTCCGGTGCGCAGGATGGCACGTCACGTTCAAAAGGGATACGCATGCTGCAAAGAAAGTGCAGGCTATCAGGTGTCTGTGCTGTTCCAGCCGAATGGCTTTGAACGATCAACAGTGGTGCGCTCGAGTTCATAGCCTAGAAACTCAAAAGAATAACGCATCCTGACCCCACATCCTTTAACTTTAATAACTTAGAACGAATTGCAAATGTGGGCGACACGGTGGCTCGGTGGGTAGCACCGTCGCCTCACAGCGAGAAGGTCCCGGGTTCGACCCCCGGCTGGGGTGGTCTGGGTCCTTTCTGTGTGGAGTCTGGGTGTCCTCCCCGTGTCCGTGTGGGTTTACTCCGGGTACTCCGGTTTCCTCCCACAGTCCAAAGACATACAGGTTGATTGGCGTCTCTAAAGTGGCCCTAGTGTGTGAGTGTGTGCGTGAATGTGTGAGTGTGTGCCCTATGATGGATTGGCGCCCTGTCTAGGGTTGTTCCTGCCTTGCGCCCTATGTGGCCGGCTAGGCACCGGCGAATAAGCGGCCAAGAAGATGAAGATGAATTGCAAATGTGAAAGCATGCAAGTTCAGAAGTCTTCTTCAGCAGTTCTTCATAGCGCATCAGTACCAGAACATTCAAGGATATTTCAGTACCAGCCTCCAGAGCTATGTGGAACAGTCTATGACTATGAATCATTATCAGGCTGTTATCATTATTAACATGAGTAGAAGTAGAAGTACTCACTCTTGAAGCTGAGCGCATGAGAGACGCGTTGACGCCGCGCGGCACTACGAGTTTCCATCCCGAACCAAAGCCGTGAGCGAGTTAGCCTGAGCGAGGAAAGCCTGCTATCTCTGCTTCTGGTCAGCTCTGGAGCTCGAGCTCGGGCCGCAGCGACTGAGGAACAGCACCGGCTCTGGGGCGCTTTATAGCCGGAGCGAGCGGGGGCGGGAGCGCGCGGCGTCGGGATCTCTCATACGTAATGCGCGCGAGGGCGCGACGCAAAGAGGAGGAAGCAGCGCCGTGTGCGTGTGTGTGCGCATGTGTGCGCGCGTTTTGTGCACGCGTGTGTGTGTGTGTGTGTGTGTGTGTGTGTGTGTGTGTGTGTGTGTAGTGTGTTTCGAGGGAGACAACTTGCTCGTGTTTTCGGGCACAAAGGACCGTCATTCTCCCGTGAGTGCAATTAGAAGAACAGAAGATGAAACGTTGTCAGGACGTAGGCATTTCAAGAGGAAATAACTCAAACAAAAAAAAAAAAATGGGAGAAAAAATGGACAGGAAGTCTGAAGAATAATAATATATATAATATATAATATATAATAATAATAATAATAATAATAATAGTACACCAGTTTTATTTTATCTTATCTTATTTTACATATTTAGTTTCTTAGATATTTCATGATGTATGATGATGGACAGGAAGTCTGAAGAATAATAATATATATAATATATAATAATAATAATAATAATAATAATAATAATAATAATAATGTAAATCAGGGACTGTCAGTACACCAGTTTTATTTGATCTTATCTTATTGTACGTATTTAGTTTCTTAGATATTTCATGATGTATGATGATAGTATTATGATTAGGATTTATTTAAAAAAAAGTGAGTTTGGGGAAAAATAACTTATGGACAGGAAGCCTGAAGAATGACGCTTTATAATAAAAAAAATTATAAATATTAATAAATAATGATAATAATAATAAAAATCTTCATCATCATCATCATCATCATCATCGTAATAATAATAATAATAATAATAATAATAATAATAATAATAATAATGTAAATCAGGGACTGTCAGTACACCAGTTTTATTTTATATTATCTTATTTTAGAGGTTTATTGTACGTATTTAGATATTTCATGATGTATGATGATAGTATTATGATTAGGATTTATTTAAAAAAAGTGAGTTTGGGGAAAAATAGCTTATGGACAGGAAGTCTGAAGAATGATGCTTTATAATAATAATAATAATAATAATAATAATAATAATAATAATAATAATAATAATAATAAAAAAATCATCATCATCATCATCATCATAATGTAATGACAGGGACTGTCAGTACACCAGTTTTATTTTATCTTATATTATTTTAGAGGTTTATTGTACATATTTAGTTTCTTAGGTATTTCATGATGTATGATGACAGTATTATGATTAGGATTTATTTAATTAATTATTCTAGTTGTCAAACTCCAAACCATGTGGAACTTCATGTATCCTCAGAAATAAAGGTATCTAACTGTACTTTTCCATGTCATTGCATCTTTACTACCATTAATACTTTCCAGAAAGGTACATGTGCTGTACTTTGTAGGTAGGTAGGTAGGTAGGTAGATAGATAGATAGATAGATAGATAGATAGATAGATAGATAGATAGATACATACATACATACATACATACATACATACATACATACAGACAGATCCCGAGGGAAGTTCATGTATTACATCAGCACAAAGTACAGTAAATGTTATGTACATTATTGCACAGGTACAAGTAGAGGTTTAAATTATGAAATATGAACATGGAAGAGTAATTTCATAAATATTGGATGTTCAAGATGTTCAGGTGTAGAGAGATGGAATAGATGTCCAGCAGTGCTCACTGAGTCTATCCTGAAGCGGTTCATTATGTGATAGAGTTCCGGCACGGTGAAGGCGTGTTGTACAGCGTGATCACTGTTGCTACAAATGATCTCCTGTACCACCCCTTGCTACAGCTCAGCTGAATGAGTCTGTCGCTGAAAGTGCTCCGCTGTCTGACCAGCAGGTCATGGAGGGGGTGTGATGTGTTGTTCAAAATAGCAGTGTTGTCCAAAGTAGCCATGGCTTAATTGTGGCCATAAAGGAATGCACATGATACAGTTCTTGGGGTGCCAAGAAAACTTCCCAGAACCATTAATGCCACCAGGACCAGCCTGGCCTGTGAACATAAGGCAGGTTGGGTCATGTTAATATTGATCCCATATTCTTTTTGACCTGCCATCTGCATGTCGCAGCAGAAATCCAGATTCATTAGATCAGATGCTTTTTCCTCGCCTTTAACTGTCTAGTTTCAGTGAGCTTGTGCCTACCAAAGCCTCAAATTCCTGTTATTGTCTAACAGGAGTAGAACCTGATATATAGTCTTATCTTTTCACAATCGCGTGGCCATTCTGCTCTGACTGCTCTCATCAATAAGGCGTTTTCTGCCTGCAGAACTGCTGCTCAATGAATGCTATTTGTTTGTTTTTGTTGCACAGCTCTGTAATACTCAAACCAGCCAGTCTGGTACCCACAACCATGCCATGGTCAAACTTGTGAGATCACTTTTCTTTCCTCCATGCTGAAGTTTGATATGAACATTAACTGAAGCTCTGGACATGTATCTGTGTAATTCTATGCTTTGCACTGCTGCCATGTGACCGATTGATTGATTGATTAGATAACTGCATGATTGAGCAGGTCTACAGGTGTTCCTATTAGCTATTGTATCTAGCGTGACTTTGGCTGAGAGAAAGAAGAAAGTGTAGTGATCCTACAAGACAAGGCTTTAATGTCACCCCACCGTAGTGTTGACCCAAACCTTCATCACTGTATTCTAAGACATTTATATGGTGCTCATGAACATGTTATGAAGCCCTAATACCTTTCAAGGTACCCTTCAACTAAAGTTTCTCAGTTTTTTTGGGGGGTTCATGCCTGATTCCTCTCTCACGACGGTTTCGCCCCCTGCCACGCTGCCCTCTTTTCTGACTTTCCTTTACTTCTATCCCTCGTCGCCTGATTCTCTCTCTCTTTCCTCATTAAAACGGAGTCTGCACACATTCACAATGCCGCCCTATCACCATCGATTTCCCCGGTCACAAAGGATGAGCGCTCCCTCAGGAGCTTCGTCCAGCTTCAAAACGCTGCTCAGAAGTCTTTGTTAGCAACTTTTCCCCTAAAGTGCACAGTGGATAAAAAAGGTATAAAAGAAATGGTTTGAAAATGAGAGGCCAGGGCTTGTTATGAAATATTGACAGGCTGACATTAGCTGTGTGTTACCTCTGTTTGACGCGAAACCTCTTTCCACGCGTTCCCCTCTGTAGATCTAAGGAGCCCGAGTACAATATGTTTCTCTTTGGCATCACATATAATTGGCATGCCCAAATAGAAATAAATACAGATACATGCCTGTTACATAAACATATTGATTTCCTCTGTCCGTGGTCGACCATTAATCTGACAACCAACCATGCAATGATGCTGCTCTCAAATAGATGTTTTTTTTTTCTTTCTCCTTTTTCTCTTTCATCTTGTTTCGTGTGTGTCAGCACATAGTTGGCGATCACAAGGAATACGTTAGCAGCATATCCCTGTGAACATTCTCACTCTGCAGCTATCATTAAGCACACAACATATGTGGCTCTGAAGTACTAAGATCTCAGATAAAGAGCCCTAAATTATGTGTGCAGCCTGATTATTTGGGTATGCCGTTTACAGGTGATTGTAAGCAGGTGAACAGTGCAAATTCTGGCAGTTGCAAAGTAAGTGAAGAAAACATTTTTTTGCATTGCTGATTTAAGGCAGTTTCAATCATCAATGCAATATGACAGATAACGAGTGTACACGTGATGGTTTGTTCTGTTAAAACATAACCATGGGGTTAAAATCTTTTCACAGGATTTTTAGAAATGCTGTTGGATTCAGAGGTGTGAAAGTGTGGTGATTATTTTAGATCACAATTTTGAACTATTTGTAAAATGCGGAATGAACTAAGGATGCGTAGTTTCTAACACGTCGGCATCTTATTTATATAATATTATGAGTCGTACTGGTCTACTCTCAAGCACGTTGTCTGTCATCTTGCGAGTTAGAGGTATGCCTGGGTGAGTCACGGATTCTCATTCTAAAGCTCATTCTTTTCCATTGGATCATATTGCATTGAATCTCAGTGTGTTAATCAAATCATGTCAAATCGCAGTGCATTGCAGTAGAGGGGAATCTTATCATATTGCATATCACATTTAATGTATCAGGTTCTTAGCAATGTGTTGAGATGCGTAGTGCATCGGCTTCAGTGACGGAGATGAACATCCCTAATGTATGAGCCTGACAGTCAGGCTTTTGTGAGCTTGTTGGACATCCCATTTGACAACCATGAATGACCTCCAAGGTGTTCAACAGAGTCGAGGTCATTGGAGTTTCTCTACACCAAACACATTAAACCGTTTCTATAACGTTCTCGCTTTGTACACAGGGGTGTACACAGTCGTGCTGGAACGGGAAAAGGTCTGGCCACCCTTGTTTATCGCCTCAAATGCGATGGGTGTGGAAACACGTGGATTCAATAATTAGGATGGGTGCCCACATACTTTTGTGTAGTTTTGAAAAACATTAAGGTTGAATCATGTTTTGGAGAAAATGGGCTTGTGCAATTTTAATACTTGTCTATCCGTTTTATTCATTTGTAAATGCTATCACAATCACTAAGTGACTTTCAGGCTGCATGTAATCACATCACTGGTGCACAAACAATCTATTAGCATTGACCTTAGCCTGTTTTTTAATGTTTAGCTAGGAATATCCCAAAATGCATATCCATTAAGGCAAACCTGCAAAACCAGCAGAACAGACATTTGCTCATTCCATAAAATGGCTTTCAGGTGTTATTAAGTTTGCATATGTTTTTGCATATTAAAGTAAGTAAAATGCCTTAATTAAATCAGGGCGTCGGCATGAATGCACGGTATTCATTTGCAGAAGCTTTTTTGGCCAGAGCAAATCATTCAAAATGCCATTCTGCCCAGTATCTGATACCTGTGTGAGGTTTTCTGGCATCTGAAAGATTCATGATTTCTATATCTCTTCAGAGATTACTGGAAATTGGACCGTGTAGTGGCCCACATAAGGCATCATAAAGGGCTGTGCTTTATAGGGATGCTGGGCGGGCAAAGAGCTGCAGGCCTTCTCGGCTTTCATTGATTCTGAACAGCATGGAACATGGCTCGGGGAGATGCTCTAAATATTTAAAGGCTGAGATATGATGGTCATTTCTTGACTCTGTGTTTCCTATTAAGAAAAAATATGGCCAACTGCACGAGTACAGATTACATTCGCTGTGTCTTCAGGCAGAAAGATCGTGTCTGAACTGTCGGCTCTTTTCTGTTGGCGCTGACACTGCATCCGAAAGTGCAGTGCCACAGGTTACAGCAACTTCACAGCAATTTAAGCATATGCGATTTATGAATACTGACTGACCACTAAAGAAATGTGGTTAGAATATGGATGGTTAATTAAATTCTTCAAGCAGAACACTCAACTGCCTATGACTGTTTCATCATAAAATGGCCACGGTTCTGCTGGATGTTTGAAGTCAAAACTGAGAATTCATCACATTTATGACACTGGGGACAGCTCAGGTTCTGGACATTACTATTCGACTGTTCCTAGGTTAGCTAAAAGAGAATACATGAATGTGCAAAACTTCACTAGCATAGAAATGAACTTCCTGTCAGTAATCTTTAGCAAATACAACACTATGACATAGGATTAACTATTTAATGTCTATGAGAAAGCAAAAACCAGGCATAAATGCAGAAGAAAAATTTGTTCTAGCATGGGCATATAGGAAAATGTATAAAGTCACACTGCTAGCAGGTCTTCACTGTTTAAGAATAATAATCTGAACCCAAATTCTGCAATAAATAATTACTTTCCTTACCAAAAACCAATGTCTCTGGTACTTCAGTGTAAACCATAAAACATCTAAGCTGGCACTGACCTCAGATTGCAATAACTGCACTATCTACTACAAAATTATGAATGAGTTACCTACTGAGCATTCTACATATTCTCAGAAGGTGTGCCTAATATTTGGTATGTGCACAGAAAATATAATAATAATAATAATATTTGCCAGTGAAAGCTGTATGTAAATATACACCACATTCCTCGAAACTGTATAGTAAATCCCAAATTCTGAAAACACTGCAATGGAATCAAAGCCTTCATGAAAGTAGCTGTGATTTGTCATGATCATGCAGTTGTACTAGAAAAGCCAATCTATTCTCTTAACAGGTTACTGTAAACAGCGCTTGTACGCCACCCGGGCGAGTCATATATTTTACGGTGAAGTGACGGCTTTCAGGGAAGCATTTGTTTATTTAACTGATGAACAAGCGGGTGTCGAGAAATGCAAGCATAATCACTTTAAGGAGAGTAAATCAAATATTCACGATTAAATGAAAACCAAATATAACAGCGTCGCTTTGTTATGTGAGACGACGGGGCAGATTTGGCGAGATCTAATAAAGATTGTTCTGGAGAAGCTTATTGAAATGGGCTAGATTAGATTTATTAACCCATTTGCATGCAGATGGCCTTTGATTGTTTATTAAGAAATGAATTTCAGTCTCATGGCACGATGCAGAAGTTCCCTTGTGAAACCACGGGCATTCGTTTTGAGCTTTATCGGTTGTGAAATTCGTAGCTTTAATGCGAAGACAAGCGCATGGTACGTTTTCCGAGCTTGATGACAGACAGATTTCCTGAAATGCAAGACGCATTCATAAGTGCCATGTTTCTTCTGGATAGCAAATGCAGTAAACAAAAAAAAAAGTTAACTTGGAGTTCAAACCCCAGAACACTAACCTCATGGGCCTACTGTCTGTCATTCTGTGTAGTTTGTTCTTTGAGCAATGTGTGCTCCGTCTATTTACTTTCAGCTTCTGTTCCAAATGCGTTTTGAGGAAAAGAAATGATAGAGTAAATAATCCACCTGGTTCACATTTATTACACCACTAATATATTTCATATGCACCTTTTCCATGACTGCTGATGGTGTGTTTCAGTTGCACCCCTGGGTGTGTGTAAACTTCTGCACTACAGGTGATGATGGCAGTATAAAAGGAGTTGTGTTGTGAGAGTAGTAAAGTCATTAATGGCCAGATGGATGGGTCACACGACTGTTGCCAGGTTGTACACAGAAGACTGATAGGCTCTGTTCAGAGAGGTCATGGACCAACGAACATATGAAATATATACAGGGGTTAGACAATGAAACTGAAACACCTGTCATTTTAGTGTTGGAGGTTTCCTGGCTAAATTGGACCAGCCTGGTGGCCA
>JAOVYV010000008.1:5422752-5435110 GCA_025674545.1 Hassar affinis
GGCCCTACACCATACTAATAAATTATTGTGGTCTAAAATGACAGTTGTTTCAGTTTCATTGTCTAACCCCTGTATATCCTCGCAAGTATAGCAAAACAAAGTGTGTGTGTGTGTGAGTGTGTGTGTGTGTGTGTGAGTAAGAGTGTTTATGGGTGTGGACCATGTTTTCATATCTTTGTGGGGACCGAATGTAGGAATATCTGATATTTCTGACCTTGTGAGGACATTTTGCTGGTCCTCATAAGGAAAGTGGGATTTTGTTGTAGTTTATAACAAAAAATAATAATAATAATAAGTTAAAGCCAAAAAGTTGCATTTTCATTACTGAGGTTAAGGTTAAGTTTAGGATTAGGGTTAAGGTGAGGGTTAGCATTAATTAACTGCATTAATAATTATGTCAGTTATATCCTCGCAAGTATAGCAAGACAAAGTCTGTATGGGTGTGTGTGTGTGTGTGTGTGTGTGTGTAGATGTGTGAGAGGATAGAACAGAGGAAGAGACACTGTGGCAAAGAGGAACAGATGCAAACAGACAGAGAGAGAAAGTGAATATTTCTGAATGCGGTGTTAAATTAAACTGGCCAACGTGAGACACAGTGAAGAAACAGCAGGATAAATACATCAGCTCACATTTCTGTAGCGTGAGGCGTGACGGTTTGTCTGCCCTCCCTGCCGTTTTGCCTGTGCTTTATACAGCCTTCATCCAGCCATTACCGCGTTTATTAGGTTTCTACATAAAGGTTTTTTTTTCTCGCATCGCAGAACCACACGTGGCACTTCTGTTCCGGCTCACGCTATAAATACTGGAGGAAGGGCCGTATTTTCCTGCACGGGTAGCCGAAATGGCGAAGGCTGTCTCTGTACCGTATCTGTGTGTGATCCATGCATGTTATTGTCTCATTTAGCATCCAGCTTAGACCACTGCCCCTGCAAGAGTGCTGAGCTAATGAGCCTGAAGCGCCTGTTCATCCTGATTTTATTTCCTTATTTCATTTGATTTTATGCTATTTATTTTCCAGCACGCACACTGTTGCAGTAGCAGAGCGAGGCAGAGAGAGAGAGAGTGAAAGAGAGAGAGAAAGAGAGAGAGAGCGTGCTTGAGCTTGCAGCTATGCTAACCTGTCAAATTACCATTGTGAAACAGCACAAGCAGGATATTAGCAATCAGGCCCTATTGCTTCAGCTCCCCCTCAGAGGCTTTGAGAGGCATACAGCAATAGCTTTTTTTCCCCTCCGTACTCACAGCGGTACATGTTAATGCCGCTTTGTTCAAACATTTAAGGAACAAGGGAAGGAGAGAGGAGATGGAATATTGCAGCGGAGCGTTAAAAGTGCGCTGATGCCCACACAGGGAAGTGTGGAAGTAATTGGACAGTGATGCAGCTTTCGTTGTTTTGGCTCCATATGCCAGTATGTTCGACTTCGACAATAAATTATAAAGTTAAAGTGCAGACTTTGACTGCCGGCTTTAATTTGAGTGCCTGTACATCCAACCATGAACCGTGTAGAAATTACAACCCTTTTTACACACAGACCTCCAATTTCAGGGAGCGGTGAGTAATTGGGCAGTTGTTTCTGCTCTGTTGTTTCTTGGCCATCTGTGTGCCGTCGCATCATTAGTTTACGCGCAAGAGAGCTAACAAAAGGTCCACAGTTTATTCTAGACAGGGGGCATTTGCATCTGGCGTCTGCTGCTGCTGTTGCTCGACATGAGGGCCGAGGACGTGTCAGTGAATTAGGAGGGTGAGAAATTAACATAAATTTAATGGGGGAAAACCTGTACACCTGCTCGTCTATGCAATTATTAACCTTATATTAACCTTGTAAAAACATTGCCTGGTCTTCTTCCAGTCTTCAGCTATCCGGTTTTGGGGGATGGACTCAGTTCCCACTTCTCAAAGTTTTATATGTATTTTGAGATGCTTTTCTGCTCATCGTGGTTGTAAAGAGTGGTAATTTGAGTTATCATAGCCTTCCAGTCTGCTCTTACTTCACTAATCCACAAGGCATATCCACACGCGGCAGGCTCATGTGACGTTTTATGTTTTTCACACCATTCTGTGTAAACTGTAGAGACTGCTGTGAGTGTAAATCCCAGATCACCAGTTTCTGAAAACCAGTCTGTCTGGCACCAACATCCTAGCCATGGTCAAACTCACTGTGATCACTCTGATTTACACCCTAATATTAGATCTGAATATGATGTGCATCATGCTACTGCCAAATGATTGGCTGATAAATGCTTAAATGGGTAAATGCATTAAGGAGCATAAAGGTGAACAGGTATCCCTATTAAAGTGGCCGGCGAGTTCATATCCATGCAGGGTACTCAATGTGGTCTCTCTGTTTCTTTATCTGTGTAATGTATGATGAAAACGCCACACAGGATTTATAAATTCAGCTGTTTTTCCACTTTTCCGCTGGGTGAGTGCACAGCCTATTTTTAGCCGATTTCTTGTTTATGAAGTGAAGCAGCAGTAGTTTGATGGAGTCGGGGTGCAGTGGAGTGTTTCTCTTAGCTGCAGGAAAAGGGAATCTACATCAAGGACAGAGCACGTGGACTGTCAACACGATGGCCTGAGTCACTTGGGTTCGGCGCGTGAGGGGTTGTGGAGTTGTGGATGTACAAACGTGCGAATGCACGTGGTCTCGACATGACATGGTCTCGGATATCTTTTTTTTTATTTCATAAGAATAATTATTTGAAAGTTTAAAGGTCCACACTGAAACATATTAAATGTTTATGTTGAAATATCTGTGGTGTGTTTAGTGATTCTGGTGCTGCTGTGTTTGCCGGGGGTGTATTTTGTTTCTATTCTAGTAGGAATTAGAAGCTTTATGCTGGATATAAAGGCGTATAACAGGACATAAATACATTTTCCAGGGACTGTCAGTGTCGTGTTTAGTGAGAAATCCATTATAGAAGTCGTTGAGATAACAAACTTTAGACTTCAAGTTCCAGAATGCAGTGCAGCTATAGAGGAAATGTATGTGATGTCACGGTAGGCAGAAGTCAGTGGCAGCGTTCAGCTTGAATCCCTGAAAACACAGAAAAATGCATCTGAAATGGAAAAGAGCTGCTGTGTGACTGACTGCATAAACAGATTCAACAGGAAATTGGAGCTGCCGTTTTACAGACTCCCCAAAGATAAAGATCGCTGCAATTTGTATAAACAACAGGCACCAAAACGTAGACTCTTATATCTTATATGGTCCAGTGAAAAGTTTTGTGCCGATCAGCACAAACTTTCATTTGATGTGAATGGCTATAAAGGCCTCTGTAGATATGAAGACTCCTGAAAGCAGGATGTACTGCTCACCTGTGGACTCTAGTTAACTCAGGGTTGTTTTTTATTAATGGGTAGGATTTAAATTTAAATGAACTCTAATGTGTGTAATTTGATTATCAGGACAAATTAAGGAAGACAACAACTACTACTTTTATACACATAAGTACTTTCTTAAAATGTGTTCTGCCTCTGTCTTGACTTTTTTTTTAGTGTGTTACAGGCACAGAATTTCAAAATTTGTTTCTATTTAACAAATACAATTAGATTCATCATTGAAAACACTGAAAATATTTAATTTGTCCTTTTGTCTGTTAAATAAAGCTTCAGTTAACAAATTGAATTAACAAATTACAGATTTCAGGGGTTTATTTTTGCATTTTTAGAAAATGTCCCAACTTTTCTGGAAATGGGGTTCATGGACATAAGCATATATATTTTCACCAAATATAAATATTTCTACTGCAATTCAGGTAATATAATGTTCTATTCTATTTTTGCCAATTACCTTTTTTTAACAAGCCATGTCTTTAGATTGCTAATCAGACCAGAGAATTCTAAATTCGTTTTTATCGGTCTTATCCTACCAAAGTATCAGAAAAACTGGCATACCAGTTAATGGGATCTTGGAGGGAAAGCTTGAGGCAGTGTAGCATGCCTATTACGTGAAACGATTCTTGCCAGCATATGCTGGTCATGTTCACCCAAAGTCTTTTTACAGCCACGCTGCTGTCGTAAGTTTGAGTTTTTGCCGGATTTCTTGTAGTCGTGGTACACCCTTGAAATGGTCATATATGAAAATCCAAACTTTGCTTCTATCTTTGAAATGCTATGACCCATCTCACGAGCTCCAACTATTAAACCATGCTGAAAAATCATGAATGAGAACTCACCATTCTCATGGTGGATAAAGCTCTAGAAACTTCCATAGATGTCTGTTGCTTTATGTCCGCACTGGTGGACCCAACCAATGGCATGCATAGATGGCATTGCTATGTATTTTTCATAGGTTCCAGTAACAGTCTAGTACCAGTTTTTCTGGTTCTGGATTTGCAATGTAAACCACGAACTTCTACGTAAGCACTGACCTCAGATAGATAGCAATGACTGTAATATCTACTGCATGAAAATTATGAGTTAGCTAATGATCATTTTACATATTCTGTGTTGGATGAAAAACTCTTTCTCTACATTCAAGCCCTGAAATTTGAAAAAGTCCAAAATAATATGAAAGCCAATGACAGTAGAAATCTCAAGTGTCTTTGAACTTCAGAAAATGTAGTTTGTGTGGACGCTGCTGCGCTACTTCATCATTGCTACTGAAAAATGTTGTCATTCACTAAATAGCAGCGTTGCTATTTCTAACATGCCCACACCGAAGATTATCTTCACTTCTAGGTCAGTGGATCGTTTGTACTGTAGATATACAGCCACTATCTCTGTGGATGTGTGCTGGCTCTATCTAGGAAGCAGGAGTGTTGTTTAGTTTGCTTTAGTGTGCGGCCTGGTTTAATTTACAGTGCAGCTACGGTAGTGTAGGTCCTCACTTCTTGATCTGAGCATAACGGCACATCAGTGGTAGAGACCATATGAAAAATTTAATGTAACATCAGGCACAGGTGATGGAAGAAAGTGTCAGGGTGATCTACAAGGGACCTTTGTCACCTCTCTTGCTATAGACCCTTCTCTCTGCCATTCCCCTACTTTCATCTTTTCCCTACTATCCTTTTTCCTCATGTTTTTCTTCTCTCCTTTCCTATTGCCTGAAAAGCTTTTCCCTTGATCTCCTTTCTCATCAGTCCTATCCACATGAAACTGTGGGGTTGTAGCCCCACATGTCTGATATATGGAAAGGTTGAAGATCTTTGTGCACCTCTGATATGTTCAAAGCAAAAATCGAGCATTTCACTCACCAGTATTTTGTGATGCAATGGTTTAAACCTCACGGAATTTCACACCTTGCATCATTACCACATTCATTAAACAAACACCAAATTTTGTGAAACTGAGGTGCTGAGACTGACGCACATCCATTATTCTAGAACCGCTACCTCTAGTTATTATAAGTATCCCAATTAAGAGGTAATGTTATTCCTTTATGCTTATTTCACAATTTAATTTGCATTTATCAAGAACATTTATTCATGACACTTTCATAGGCAAGGTGGTATTATTCCAGTGAGCCTGTCTGTGATGTCACAAACTGCTCTGTTATAGAGCATTTATGCCCATGATTTTTTAAATAGGCTGCCTACAAAAACTGACTGGATTTTCATTTTTGTAGATTAGTGGGCACTCTAGAAACCCTACTGTATACAGTGAAACCCGATAAAGTTTTCTCTAACACTGTATGTCTGCTTTAATTTGAGGGCTTTAATCATTCATTTGGCTATCACATGGTGATCATAAATATGTGACTTGTTGAATTTGTACGGTGCTTCATAGTAGTTTTGAAAGCAAATGGATCACCAGCACTTCAACTGAAGAGGATTTATTTATGTAATGTGCCCACATTAACTGGCCAGTTTAATAGGAACACCTTTACACCTGCTTATTCACGCTGTTATTCAATCAGCCAGTCATGGCAGCAGCACAATGCATAACATCTTACAGGTAGGTCAAGAGCAGGTCAAAAGCTTCAGTTAATGTAAGCCAAACGTGGCTGTCAGTGCTAGACGGACTAGTTTGAGTATTTCAGAAACTGCGGATCTCATGGAATCATCGTTAAAATGTGCACAGAATGCAGATCTTTGTAACATTTGATAATTGCATGCATGAACAGGTGTACTGGTGTTCCTAGGTGAGTGAGTGTATATGTAGTAGGACATACAACTCTCCAGAATGAAGATGACAAGACATCTTAATTAGGACTTAATTAAGATTAAATTAGGTTAAAAACGACACCCAGAACAGTCTCAAAAAATGAACCCATAAAGTAATTGACAGTTATTCTCTCAGGTAAAACATAAAACCTCTGCGAGTATCATATAATATTGTCCTTAGTGATTTGATAAATGCAGAGATTTTTAAAGCTCCTACATGACTCTGATGAGTTTCAGCAGTAGGTAGCTGGCCAGACATGCATAAATTAGGTCTGAGGGCGACAGTAAAGAAGTGAGACGCGGAAGATCAGACATGCGAGGCTTAATCATATCTGAAAAGGCAGAGATCTTTCATCAAACAGACTTGAACTGGATTTATAAAGATGTGTGATTCCTTTGTTTTACTTTTTGCTTGATTCTCCAGATAGTGTTCTTTTTTTTTATTATATTGAAGGAGCTCAGCAAATCAATATGAGAAAGATATTATAGAGATTTTCGAGTCTTCGTGTGCTTTTTGTCAAAACAAGGTTTCTATCAAGAGATGCTTTGAATTTCGGTCTCAAAGCAGCTAGGTTCAAACCCTGCCCCCTTCTCTTTAAGTTTCAACCCTCTAAATAAACGTTAACTTTCACTTTCGAAGTGAACTCCTGTTGAACAATTTGAATAATAAATGCAAATATATTTCTCCAGAAGAAAATTCACTGTTCACACTCTCTCAAGCTTCACTCCACTAATTCTTATACACTGGGAAGAAAACATGTAATTACACAGGCAAGATTTTGTGAATTAGCGGGTTAGCACAGACTTGTAAATGAAATGGTTTGATGGAACTGTATTTATACTGTTATCCACTAACAGTTTTTGCTTAAATTTTGGTGTAGGCACTATAATAATTTTGGGTTGCATTTCCCTCGGAAATTGAAAGACGGAGTTGGGAATAATGACACAGTTGACCCCGTTCCTGTATAGCAAGTCGGAATAGCAGTTCTAGCCAGGTTAGCCACTGTTATCCATTGTTAGCAATACCAGTTGCATACAAACACCGTAGCAACATGTCCACAATAGGGAGGTTGGACAGTACTAGCGTACGACTGATTTAATGGGACAGAAATGCTAATAAACAGTATATTACTACAGCTTTCATTACTGCTGATGCACAGAGCAGCCATCTTGGATTTTGAAATCAGGTTTGGTGAGATTACTCTGACCTTTTAACTCCGAAATCCGACTTCAAGGGGTTAAAATTCAGATCAAATTGGACACACCATAAGAATACAATGGGTTCTTTCTTATATTTTCTTCATATGTACAACATGCTAGCTGGTTGAACTACCTAGCTAACATGCTAATAATACCTGTAAACATGCAGTCCATTCAGATACGTAGCAGGTTTTTAAAAAAAAATAAAACTTACATCATGAGTTTGATTTGAACAATAAACTGAGGCAAGAAAATTTGTCTTATGCTAACGAGAGTATCGCTAGTGGGGTCTTAATGAAATGCTGCATATGCTATGGTGCCAGGGAAGCCGTTATCAATTAAAAGCTTAGCGGAGGAATGTGACAATGACTCTATTTTAATTCTTCCCATATTTACATAGTTTTGTTTTCTCTACACTTGGTAAAGTAGAATGGAAAAATGATTAGCAGGACTTTTCCTGGTGGGACTGGCTAAGATTCTTCACGCTCTGTGGTTTACAAAATTGGAAGCTCTATTGGTATTCATCCAATGCACCACTCCGCATGGTGAGGAGAATCTCATTGAAACATGCTATGTGTTTTGTGTGTGTGTGTGTGTGTGTGTGTGTGTGTGTGTGTGTGTGTGTGTGTGCGCGTGCCTGCATGTTCACATTATGATGCCGCATACGCCATGTGAAGCAAATAACATCCAAGTAAATAAGGAAATGCAACATTTAATATTTATCCTAAATACTGGGCTAAAAAGGCTTGGGAATGACATTTCCACTCTAGCACATTGTGTTTGCATCCTTTTGACTAGGAGCTGTGGTTTTCCTCTCATCACACACAAAAGATATTATTCTAATCTGACTGGTCCCTCAATTCTCTCTAGATTGTGTTTACCCCTGGTGATCAAGAAGAGGAGTTTATCAGGAGCGTGATGATTAGAATTATGTCAGTCGTAATATAGAAAGAGCTTGTAATATGAAAACATATCAAAAGATTTGGCCATGACTGGAATTATTGTTCACATTTGGCAGTGCTTGCTGATCCTGCATACTTTAGCTTAGTCAGGATCTAGCTGTAGAACACTGTGTGAATTTAGTAGCAGCAGTGCAAGAAGTATTCAGATCCTTAATTCATGTCCTGAGTAAAATTACAATACAGCAAAAGTAAAAATACTCCATTACAAGTAAAATTCCTGAAGTAAAAATCCTGTAAAAGTAAAAGTACATAAATATTAGTAGCAAAATATGATTAAAATATGAAAGTAAACGTCTCTTTGACTGATATATTATTATATATGACATCATTAGGTGATGTTACTGTTGTAACTGCTGCTGAAGGTGGACCTGTTTCCAGTTTTTCTTTGCTTTTTGGTGGGACATTGGATCATTTGGATTGGATCACTTATTGTATTGGCTGGTTATGTCTGGTGCTTCACTGGTTTTGTGTAGGAATACTTGGGTTTTGGGACTTGTTTTATTTGTAATGTTTATTAGGTAGTATACGGATCAATTATAACAGTGTCATACACTAGCTCAAAGTACCTTAAATTCAGGTCTACCAGTCCTAGCATTGGATATTCCAAGTTAATGACTAGGGTGACACAGTGGCTCGGTGGGTAGCACAGTCGCCTCACAGCAAGAAGGTCCTGGGTCCTTTCTGTGTGGAGTCGGCATGTCCTCCCCGTGTCCGCGTAGGTTTACTCCGGGTACTCCGGTTTCCTCCCACAGTCCAAAGACATGCACGTTAGGTTGATTGGTGTCTCTAAAGTGGCCCTAATGTGTGAGTGTGTGTGTGTG
Source organism: Hassar affinis (assembly GCA_025674545.1). Taxonomy (NCBI): domain Eukaryota; kingdom Metazoa; phylum Chordata; class Actinopteri; order Siluriformes; family Doradidae; genus Hassar; species Hassar affinis. The sequence goes on from JAOVYV010000008.1 coordinate 5,431,844, forward strand.
TGTGCCCTACGATGGATTGTTGCCCTGTCTAGGGTTGTTCCTGCCTTGCGCCCTATGCTGCTGGCTAGGCACCAGCTCCCCCGTGACCCTGAAAAGAAATAAGCGGTCAAGAAAATGAAATGAATGAATGAAAAGTTAATGACTAAGCACTCTTGTACGTTTTGGATAAGAGGGTCTGCAAAATGTCATACGTTTGAACATTTATTGAAATAAAACCCGGCTACACACTGCTTTTTACATGCGAAAATTGGTTTGAACGCTTTAACAAGGTGTTGTATTTTAAAAAGGTGTTATATTGACCATTATGTAAAATCTTCAGCTTAACTAGTACAACCCCAATTCCAATGAAGTTGGGACGGTGTGTAAAACATTAAAAAACAGAATACGATGATTTGCAAATGCAAGGCAGGTTTTTAACGCAGTGCTGTCTGAGGGATCGAAGGTCACAGGCATTCAATGTTGGTTTTCGGCCTTGCTGCTTACTTGCAGAGATTTCTTGATCTTTTGATGATATTATAGACTGTAGATGACGAAATCTTTCCCTACATTCCTTGCAATTGTACATTGGGAAACGTTGTTCTTAAACTGTTGGACTATTTGCTCACATAGTTGTTCACAAAGTGGTGAAACTCGTCCCATCCTTGCTTCTGAGCCTTTCGGGAATGCTCCCTTTATACCCAATCATGACACTTACTTGTTTCCAATTAACCTGTTTACCTGTGGAATGTTCCAAACAGGTGTTTTTTTCAGGTTTTTGTTGCCCCTGTCCCAGTACAAGTGTCCCAAGTATAATGTTACCATTTGAAATGTAGCAGAGTGGAAGTATAAAGTACATAAAATGGAAATAATCAAGTAAAGTAAAGTAAAGTATGTCAAAATTGTACTTGAGTACATGTATTTAGTTATGTTCCACCACTGTTTAATAGCATTGTTCAGAATAAGTTTGGATGATCCACAAATGAACAAAATACAATTTTGCATCATCTTCATACGGACAGGGTGAATGCCTCGGAAGACTGGACTGTGCAAAAGACAGCTACACAAACAAATCAAAAGATCAAATGGCATAATTATGTTAATGTTTACTCAGGTGTGATTCCCCGTGAAAGCATCAAAGACATGCAGCGCATCGCTAATTGGAAGGCTCTTGCGGAGTCTTGTTTGTGATCAATAGCCAATCAGGAGCTAATAGCACAGCAGAGCATTGCTGTTTGCCGAAGCTGTCATGCCCTTTTCAGAAAGCCAATCTGACACTGCAACTCTTATCCCGGGGTCGTCTAACTGATCTCACAGCAGCCAAGCTTCTTAGGTCAATGATTCTGTTGAAACTGTTTAAGCAGTCTGATTTTATGTCCACACAATACGAATTTGCTCGTTTTCAGCTTTTAAGTCGAAGACTTTCATCCGATTCAATTAAACGCAGTCATGACAATAGATGTGAGTCAGGGGAAATCTGGGACTGGAATCACTGAATTCGTATCAATGCACCACGCTTTGCCGAGATGTTTATTTATACTGTATAATCGGTTTTGTAGAACAGAATGAATAGCATGCTAGATGGCTGGTGTTCGAGTGTAGCTTACTCTAATCAATTGTTTTCTCCCTTCTTTCTCTTCCTCCATTTTTTTCCTCACCCGTTCTCACCCTTTCCCCCCATGTTTGTGCTCTGCTTTTCCAGCGGCGGCAACGAAAAACAAAGTGAAAGGTGAGTGGAATGCTCCATCTTTCCAGCTCCTTGATTAATGGCGGGACACCGTTCCCAATAAACTGTGTAGCGATAACTCGCTTATCTTTTCTACAAGCCTGCCAGACGCTGCCTTCTCCTCCCACAGAGACCAGTGAGAGGAGTGGCGTTGGCTACCCAGCGTTCCCATGCAGCTCTCCATTCTGTTCGTCGTCCCTCTCCTCCTCTGCCTTTCTTTCCATTCATCATTCACCTTGCATTGTAGTTTATGCTTCTTAGCGCCTTTAAGCTTCACTTTAGCAAAGTTTCGCACTACAGCATGCTGTACAGTCACGCTCGGTATTAGCACTGGTATATTACAGAATTTACTGTAATATAAATTGCAGCATGTTTTTGATATATTTTTTTTTTGGATTTGTTTATTTGCTACCAGACCACGTCATCTTTTAGGTTTCTATCAGCTTACATGAACAAAGGAGTAGCTGTCATCTTTTTGGAAAACCGAGTGGTGAGACGTACGGCTGTCAAAGCCCCCCGCGGTCCCGCGGTGGAACAAGAAAATGTTTCTGAATGTGAAGCAGGATGGTGAATTTGAAAAAAGAAAGAAAGAAAGAAAGAAAGAAAGTGCCAGGAAAGAGAAAGAAGTTGTGCTACTTTTGAAAGTCAAAAATATGATGCAGAAGAACAACTTAAGAGGGATTTTCCTGTACAGCCAAAGATCCTAGTTCTTAGGACCAGATGCTTTTTCAGTGAAATTCAGTTTTTCGAACAAATCCAAGCAACATCAAACGTGCAAAGACATAATATTGTTTTGCACATCGTAATTAACAGAAAATAGTGTGACACATTCTGGTGGGGGGGTAATGCTCATTAGTAATGGTCTCTGTTTGGCCAGACACTGTGTGTATTTCTGTCGGATCAATTCAAAGCTTTGTATAGTTATGACTACTTTCTTAGGAAGACCTGTACACTTGTTCATGCAAATATTCAATTAGCCACTTATGTGACCGTGGCACAAGTCATATAGTCATGCATGATTATCTCTGGAGTTTACACAGCATGCTGAAGATCTGCAAGGGTAGAAACAGATTGTGGATGGGATCAGTTCAAGCAGAATATCCAGGCTGGTTCTAGCTAACAGGATATGGAAACTCAAATAAATACAAATTTCAGCCGTGGTGAGCAGAAAAGTATCTCAGAACACATCATACACTGAGCTGGATGGGCTCCAGCAGCACAAAACCTGATTGGGTTTCATTCCTGTCAGCTAAGACCAGGAGTCTGAGGCACAGACTCACAGAAACTGGACACAGTATAAACACAGTGAGATTTAAGCGAGATTTAATTATTTATTTTATTTGTTAACACTTATCTTAAGGCTAATATTCACCAGTCCTAATAATACTTACATACAGGGGTTGGACAATGAAACTGAAACACCTGTCTTTTTAGTGTGGGAGGTTTCATGGCTAAACTGGACCAGCCTGGTGGCCAATCTTCATTAACTGCACATTGCACAAGTAAGAGCAGAGTGTGAAGGTTCAATTAGCAGGGTAAGAGCACAGTTTTGCTCAAAATATTGC
>JAOVYV010000008.1:5442062-5453243 GCA_025674545.1 Hassar affinis
CTGATTACTGCTTTGCACACTCTTGGCTTTCTCTCAATGAGCTTCAAGAGGTAGTCACCTGAAATGGTTTTCAGGTTTGCCTTATCAGGGTTAATTAGTGGAATTACTTGCTTTATCAATGGGGTTGGGACCATCAGCTGTGTTGTGCAGAAGTCAGGTTAATACATAGCCGACAGCCCTATTGGACAACTGTTAAAATTCATATTATGACTATTTTATAATATGAATTATATTAGGAATGAACTAGTTTTGATGCCTTCCGTGAGAATCTACAATGTAAATAGAAAACGCATTGAATGAGAAGGTGTGTCCAAACGTTTGGCCTCTACTGAATAAATTAAACCAAAATCTTGAATTAGACTTGTAAATAGTGATCCTGAGCCAGTTTACCCTTTGCCTGGGTTCACAATTACCAGTGTATCTGTAAGTGTTAGTCCTGCATGGTTTATCCTCTGTTCCTATAGTGTTATTCACCATCTGTCACTGTTTAAACACTGTAAGCACTCCACCCAACCTCACCTGTCTCAGAAATCCATTATGTATGACAGCGCAAAGGCTTTTTTTATGTACTTGGGTTCATTTCACAGTAGGTTAATATGTACAGATATTTCTTTCAGCATAAACAAAAATATATCACCTGCATTTTAGCGCTGAAATGACCGGCTGTTAGAGGCAACGTGGGCCGAGTGTGTGAGTCACAGTTGGTGCTAAAGTAATCGTAAGCACCTGCGTGTAGTCTGAGTGTGAAAAATACACAGTCGTTCAATAAACAAGCAGAGAGGGGTGGCTAGTTTATCTGTGCATGAGCAGGTATGTAGTTGGGCTTATGCAATTGCGCAGGGATGTGTTCAGCTTGGTTCAGCTTTATCTCACTTTCCCTTGGTCCTCCCTTTATAATGAAATGATAGCCAGGCTCACCCTACTATTACCAAACTGCTCAAATGTGTTGTTTGTTTACAATGGCGAGAACAGCTGTGTACCGCTCTAATTGTGTAAATGAGAGTGGAAGTGCTGATGCCAGTTCAATTTGTTGTTTAGAAATTAATTAGATTTCTCTAAATCAAAAAATTACAGTGTAGCTTACAAAGTGTGTCCTGCCTCGTGTCTGGAAGTAGCATGTCACTTTTTCTTGTGTGTAATTAAATTTATTCACAAAATGAACCCTGGAAAATCATAGCTATTTCCATGTTTGCTAGTTCCCCCTGCACTAGTGCATTCTGGGAAGGCTCTTAATTAGGCAACAATGCTCCAGATGTTACCAATTAAGAATCTGTAATAAAATGCTGAGATCAAGTGTACATCAATAAATTACTTAGTGGATGTTATCTCCATGCTCATTTATCAAGCCACAGTGTCAAAATGGCTTTATTTTTCATTTACATTGCTTGTCTAACTGTTCACCCTTTTGAACTTTTCTACATTTTGTAATGTTACAACCTTGAACTGAAATGGGCTTAATTGGGATCATATGTCATGAATATACACAAAAGCAGGCTGTTGCAAGCTTTTTGTGTGTGTGAGACCAAGGTCAAAAAGGTAAAACAGAACAGAGAACCTTTTTTCCACATTTTATGACTCTCCAACATGGGATTTCATATGACTTTTTTTTTCCAATATTGGCTTTCTTTCACCACTCTTCAATAAAACCCAGCATTATGGAGTGTCTGAGCTATGATTGTTCTGTGAAAGGCTTCTCCCTTCTGAGCTGTGCATCTTTCCAGCTCCTTCACAGTTGTCCTTGGACTCTTGGTAGCTGACTAATACCCTCCTTTAGGCAAAGTAACGGCTGTGCCATATTCTTTAATATAATGGTTCTCCATGGGCTGTTCATGGTTAGCCATATTTTTTATAACTATCTGCTGACTGATACCTTTCCAGAACTTTGCCCTGGACGTCTTTTAATCATTTCTTGATCTTCATGATCCTTAGGTTTGTTCTCTAACCATTGCAGGGACCTTCTAGGAATCAATGTGTGTATACAGTATACTGAGATCATGTGTCTGACTCTCTAATTGCACACAGGTGAACTCCGAGCAACTCATTTTATGTACAGATTGTAACACTACAGTAATATGGAAACATTTACTTATGCAAACACTGTAGTTTCCAAAATTGCACCATTGTCATAACACAGTGGTAATGCTCAGGGAATAAATGGTGCCTGGAGGAGAAAAGAGAGCATGGTTAACAACCACATTATACTTTTCCATAGTGATTTAGTTGTTTTTGTTGTTGCTGAATGAAAACCTAGACTGCCACCTGCAGAGACGCCTGACTGGTGCTTTAAACTGAGACTTGCCTCAGTTTGAAAAAAGATAGAAATGGGGAAGCTTTACAAGATGCAATAATTCAGATTTTATAGATGCAGAGAGCGGCTCTGTTTCAGTCCGCTTAACAAGCAACCCGATTCCTCACACCACGCAGAGCCCCACCGTCCTCATTAACTACCCCACCGATCCCAAGAAAAACCTGCCTCTGCTGGGGAAGGAAATGATCAAGGACAGGTAAGCTTACGACCCACAGCTACCCCCTGCCCGCCTCCTCCAAATCGGAGAAAGGTGTCTCACAGCATCTCTGAGCATCTCACAGTGACAAGGCAGAAAGTTATTAAGCTCACATCATTCCAGTTATGGCTTTCTCACTGGCGTCTTGAATAAATGCTCTGGGTCAGAAGCATGCATAGACGTCTGGAGCCGTGTTTGTTGAAACTGCAAGGGGGTAGATGGGATAGATCACCCAAATGCCATCTGTTTTTTCCTCTCCAGGCCTTGGCACACAGCTACAAACATCTGGCCACTCTCAGGACGGGGTTGGCAGCCTTGGCCTTCGCACACCCGAGGCCATGTCCCTGCCTGTTGGGTCTCAAGTCTGCAATAACTTCCCCTGCATGGGCCAACCTGGGTAGTCGTGGGGCTAAAGATGCAGAGCGAGATTCAAATTAACATTTCCTCTAGGTCCTTTGACTCACATATGGCAGACCACAGAATAGGCACTTGGTTTCGTTGTTTTCATTTCAGCTTTTGCATGATAGAAAATTGCCATTTTCCTTCTTGCGCTGACTGTAAGGTTGTTTACCCCATTTCACTTATATTAGCAAATCTCAAATAATAAACCACTCTGATTCTAAAGATGACCTTTTTCTTACGTTGTATTATGTGTATGTTTATGAAAGTGTGTGTGCGTGTGTTTGTGCATGTGTGTGACCAGGCTAAAGGTTAGAGGCTTGTCTTCCCCCAGGCAGTCTGCAGGGTCTTGCAGAGGCAGGGCAAAGCTACAGAGTCCTGCTAAATGTCAGCTTGTTCAAGCTCCCCTCCGAAAGGTTACAGTAGTGTCCAGGATTTAAGGTGCAGGCCGGCAGCTATCTTTCTCCCTCACACACACCCAGGCACATGCACAGCCCATGCTTTGCATCTTCTTAAAGGAATATGCCAGCATTTTTCAGCCTAATCTCTATCGACAGCATTCATACCATATGTATGGTTACCATGGGCAAACATTTCCTACATTTCCATGTGTATTTAGAAAAGATCAGAAAATCTATTTGTTCTTAACACACATATGTATGCATAATGGAAGTCAAGCCATTCCATTTATTTATGCTTTTCCCAAGGTTGCATAAGATGCACCGATCAGCCATAACATTAAAACCACCTCCTTGTATCTACGCTCTTTGTCTATTTAATCAGCTCCACTCACCGTACAGGTGAGTTGTAGTTTTGCAGATAGAGACTGTAGTCCATCTGTTTTTCTGCAGACTTTGTTAGACCCCTTTTATGCTGTTCTTCAGTGGTCAGGACCCCCACAGGTCCACCACAGAGCAGGTATTATTCGGGTGGTGGATCATTCTCAGCACTGCAGTGACACTGATTTTGTGGTGGTGTGTTAGTGTGTGTTAACAGTTATGCAAAACATAAAGATTTCATGGAAAGTAATGGTTTAGTCAAGTTGTTTGTAATTGTTGTGCTGGTATGATTGGATCAGACACTGCAGTGCTGCTGAAGTTTTTAAACACTGTGTCCACTCACTGTCCACTCTATTAGACACAACTACCTAGTTGCTCCACCTTGTAGATGTAAAGTCAGAGACAGTAACTCATCTGTTGCTGCACAGTTTGTGTTAGTCATCCTCTAGTCCTTCATCAGTGCTCACAGGATGCTGCCCACAGGACACTGTTGGCTGGATATTTTTGGCTGGTGGACTATTCTCAGTCCAGCAGTGACACTGAGGGGTTAAAAAACTTCAGCAGCACTGCAGTGCCTGATCCAATCATACCAGCACAACAATTACAAACAATTTGACTAAACCATTACTTTCCATGAAATCTTTATGTTTTGCATAACTGTTATTTGACTATTGCAACAAAATGTCCTTTTATCTTCCATTGTACGTTTTGAGTAAACCTCTTTTTTTGTCAGAAGTACTCAAACATGTGATACAGCTGCATTATACATACAGTCTCCCGAACAATTATTGGCACTCCTGGTAAAGATGAGTAAAATTTGTTATAAGAAATTCACCTTTTGGTTAATTAGCTTAAACTAATACTGACAAAAGTGAAGAAAAAAGCCATTCTTTAATTGAAACAAATTTATTCTTAGGGAAAAAATGCCCCATTGTGAAATGTTTTTTTTTTTTTACACAAAACTATATAAGCCACATTTATTGGAACCCTTGCATTTAATACTTTCTACAACCTCCCTTTCCAATAAAGCTTCACCTACACCTCTCCTGTACTATTATCCTATAAAGTTGCAGAGTTACAGAGCAGGGAATTTAAGACCATTCTTCTATACAGAATTTCTCTAGATGGCCCAAGGTTTTAGGTCCTCTCTTGTGCACGCTCATTCTTGGCTCACCCCACAGGTTTTCTGTGGGGTTTAAATCAGGGGACTGAGAAGGTCGTGGCAAAAGCTTGAGTTTGTGTTCAGTAAGCCATTTTTGTGTCGATCCAGACATATGTTTTGGATCATTGTCTTGCTGGAAGATCCATATTAAAGATCCACTGATAACCCATGTATGTTTCTTGGCAGAGGCAGACAGATTTTGATTTAAAATGCCCTGGTATTTCATGGAGTCCATGATGCCATGAACTCAAATGAAGTTTGGACCCAGCCTCACAACATTACACTCCACCATACTTAATAGTAGGCTTCAGGTTCTTTTCAGTGTACTTTATTTATGGATATTTGTTGCCAAAATCTCAATTTTTGTTTCATATGACCATAGCATGCCTATTTCCTGGCATGCCTTCCGAATAATCTGTTGGCATGGACGTGGCATCCGATGGTACTTTTGTAGACTTGCTGACCCCAAGATGCTACTTTTAGTCTGTAATTCTCCAACAACTGTATGCCCTTACTGTAAGCATGGGCATTTTTAGGCAAGTAGCTATTTTTATAGCCATTTCTTGACTTCACTGATCAACACTGTTTATCTTTATTTGAACTGTATCTTTTCTACTCATCTTTACCCAGAGTACCATTAATTGTGAAGGAGACTGTGTATATCCTTGCCTAATTGGAAGAACTATAAAACTGTCTCTAAAAGAGACCAGCAGCTTAGTCTCTTCCCAGACTGTATTTATACAAAGTGAACATAATTGATAGCTACTGTGACTCTCCAGTATAGGACGAGGGAACGTTGATCGAGTAATTGTAGATAGTCTGTATACTGCAGGTCTGGATCGTTGTTTGTTCTGGCTGTTTCAATACTTGGGAAAAGCACCCCAGGGGCTAGCGCCATTCCTTTTTGCTCCAGCTTTTCGTGCAAAACGAGTCACGTGATGCCCAGAGCTCGATGGCTACATGAATGCAGCAAGCAAATAGTGCATTTTGAAAAAGCAAAGCATCATAGAACATCATAGAATGAGTGAGATTTGAGTGAAAGTCAAAGATGTGGCAATTGATAACAGATATCACAGATTCTCTATTGTCATTTATGCTAGTATCAAAGCTTTGAGACAGACTGTAAATGTAAAAACTTATTTTCTTCCACAGTTCCTCCCTGCCTGTCTCTGACTCTTTCTCTCTCCCACTGTGGGACAGTTTATAGAAGATGTAGGAGAGAAGAGAGCTAATTTTACACATGGAGTTGAGAGACAGAAGGATGAGATAGTGAGAGAGAGGTAGGGAACAGAAATGAGCTGATTGACAGTGAGGGATAGAGTGAGAGGAGGGATGGAGAGTGAGAGAGACACCGATGTAGAGGGGTTATGGCCCACCTCAGACTGATCCCTAGGGAGGCCCATCTCAATCAGCCAGGTCTGAGGTGGAGGGAAGGGCGGAAGAACATACTTCACTGCTCAATTAAGCAAACACTGGAATATGCCAGTTCAAATCAAATCACCACAATGCGTCCGTGACTCCCAGGAGCGGCACCGCAGCAGGGACAGAAGGATGACAAAACTCATGCAAATCCTCCCTGCACTCTTCAAATACATCACATGTGCACATGTAGGGAGAAAATAGATGCAGGATTGTCGGTCACTCAGATAATACTAAAAAGGGCCTCCATTTTTTCCAGAATAGAAAAGACCTGGGCTTTAACCCAAGCTTTTTGTCCATCCCCTGGTGCAGGGGAAGTAAAGTCCGTGCTAGAGCTTTTGAACAACGTCACAATAATAGGCACAGGCAAATTAGAACAGTAAGCCTAATGTGGCGTATTAAGCCCACGATCATGCCCAGACCACAAAGCGTGACCTTAATGCCCCGGTGTTCATCAGTCCATTATTCCGTCTCTTGAGTAACTCTTTGTGATGTTTAATTGCTTTCCTCTAGCAGCTCAAGGCAATGGGAGAGTAAAATTCGACTTCATTACAACAGCCGGGCTCTGTGCTGATTGCTCTGGGCATTGCTGGAGCAAGTCAAGATCACTGGTCCATCCAGGGCATTTAAAAGATGACGTGTAGGAACATGAAGTAAAGAGCAGGAGAGTAGGGTTTTTTTTTGTCTGAATACATATATTCAGAGCTGGTGACTTAAGTTTAAAAGTTACATCAGTATTTATGCATATTTAAAGTCAGGGTATGCACTTTCACGGCAATGACAAACTTACAGGTGCACATTGTTCCATCTTCTCCCAGACTCCACATGCTGAATGCAGCACCAACCAAAATGTCTGAATACACCTACCCACAGACAGGGTTACTTTTTTTTCTTTCCTACTTTGTTGCTATTTCCTACATTTTAAATAATGGTAAAGGCTAGAAAATATGAAATATTGACCACATTTTCATACCATATATTTTAGATTCTTCAACGTTAGCCTTGATGACAGCTTTGCACATTTTGGAAGTCTTCCACCAGTAATGAGAGAGAGGGAAAAAAAAGAGAGAGATTGTGTGAGAGAGAGAAAAAGAGAGAGAGAGAGAGAAATATGTGGAATAAAGTTATGAGTGGAGAGTAGTAGAGGGAAAACGGGAGAGTAGCAGAGTGGGAGGGAAGAATAGTGAGCGAAAGGGTGGAAGGAACGGAAGAAGGAAGAGACACTTGCTGGCAGGCAATGCTTCACACAAAAGCCTTATGAATAATGCATGTCCCCTACCTAGACTAACATAGATACATCTCTCCCTCACTTTTTCTCCTTTTCCTCCTTCCATTTTTAACTCCCACTGTTTCTGTGGAAGAGTTTAATCAGCACTAGAAATGACACATCCTCCTTAGAGGGACTTGCCGCCACTCTTCAGTATAAGGCTCATTAAGTCAAGCTCGACACTGGTGTCAACATAGGTGAAAATGGCTCTTACGTGTGCTGTGTGGTTCATTAGCCCCTTTTTCCAGGCAAAAGCATTGCCTGCTGTTAATATACCACCAGTCTTGTGTGAGTCTCTTTTTTAAGGGAGAAAGGAGGCTGTTTCAAATGACCATTATTTAATTCTGACAAATTAGGTAACAGCCTGTGCATGACTCAGTAGATGACAGATGGACACTGAAGTGTAGGACAGTCAGCCAGGCTTTTTCCCCACACAGGCATATCATCCTAAAACCATCAGATTCACCAGCACTCAGTTATAGTATGAACTTGTTTTGGATCCAGGTGTCACTGCAGGAGCAGAGGGTTAGAATTAATACAAGTCATTCAAAAACCCTTATTCATACTTCTTAAGGGAAAAATGACACAGGACAAAAATAATCGTGAAATTAGCCGCTTTGAGCTGACTGCGTTTTTTTCTCTCTCCTTCTCAATGTCAAGACAATTTTTCCTACAGTGTGTAGAAGCATAAGAAGGCAATGGCACTGGTCTAATACCCATAATGTTCCTCTAGCTAGAACTCCTGTGAATCCTGGCTATTCTGTTAGACCACATAGTACATATACAATATGCATACTTACAGGACATGAAACTTCATCATACATGTTATTCCCAGAATTCCCCATTTTATTAGTCAGATGAATAATCATGAGATCACCTATGTTTGCTTAAAAACAGTTCCAGTCACACTCATCCATTTTTTCTTTTAGCTCTGACCTACTGTAAAAAGAGATAGATTACTTTAATGTCTTATTCATAATAGAATATAATTGCATTTATAAAATATATAGTATAAGTTACAATGTGTGTAACATAAGCTTGTATAAAGGATCATAATTAGTTATAGTTAAATGCAAAATACTTTATAATACAAGAGTATAAATCTTCATAATGTCATGCTACATAAAGAATTATAACCTCTGTAAGGATAGGGATGTGACTGAATACCAATACCCTATTCAGAATGATCAGATAATGTGTTCTAAACAGACATGAACAGGAGGCTCACATCTGGGTTCTCTCTCTCTCTCACTCTCTCAAGCTAGCTTAATAGCACATGAGTGATGATTTGTGTTACTATATTTTGGAAATGGAAAATAGTGCCTTGCATAGACTGTACCTACTTGAAAAGTTCACAGTGTTACAAACTGGAACTGTAATTTGCTTATTTTGGGATTTTTATTATTTGTTTGCACTGATAATCTTGGAATATTTCAGTTGTTTAGGAATGGCTCCAGACACATTCCTGACTTGTGTAAATCTATGAGCATCTTTCTCAGCTCTGCACTCTGCTCCTTAGACTTTCCAGTTGTACTGTGTGTTAGTCAATTCAGTAAGTGCTGCCAAACCAACTCTTTTTTATGTGGGCTGCCAGGTTTAGTCAGTCATGATCACTAACAGGAAATTAAGAGGCCTTGGCGAGTTAAATGACATTTTGGAACTTTCAGTACCGCTGAATTAATAATCTGAGTGCCTGTAAGTATTATTTTGACCCTGTGTTGATTTAAGACAACCCCACTATCAATATACTCATGCTCTAGTAATGTGCATATAACTAAACACATTATTTTATAGATTTTTATGTTAGTTATGAAGTGTTTTGTAACAGGGTATGGTATAGTATCTGTCCTCAAATTGGACTCAACTCTAGTGTTCACAAGTAAATCACACACATACTGTATTTTATGTATGTGGATACCTGACCATTATATATGTGGGTCTTCCCCAAACTGTTTCCACAAAGCTGGAAGCACACAATTGTAAAGAATGCCTTGTAGCATTACAGTTTCTCTTCACTGGACCTAATAGGCCCTAACCTGTTCCAGCATGACAGTGCGCTGAGAAGACATGGTTTGCCAAGGTTGAAGAACATGACTGGCCTGCATAGAGCTCTGACCTCAACCCCAGTGAACATCTTTGGGGATGAATTGGAACACCGGCTGCACACCAAAGCCTTCTCGCCCCAATGTCAGTGCCTGATCTCACAAATGCTCTTGTGGCTGAATGAGCACAGGTCCCATCAGCCATGCTCCAAATTCTAGTGTAAAGCCTTCCCAAAAGAGTGAAGGTTATTATTAGAAAGAGGGGCTTATATATAAGCTTCAGAGCCATAGACCATAAAAATCCCTGTCGGTAGAGTTGGTTTGGTACCTTACAGGTGAAAGGTTATAAAATCACAACTAATCATCTCCAAGCTGGTGGGCCATACAAGATTTCACGATATACTCTCAGACTCACGATAAGGATGAGAAGGAAACCAGAAGTCACTTAAAAAGAGTTGCAGGACCATGTCCATTCCTCACGCAATACTCCTCCCCTGAAAAAGCATTTAGACAAGTTTTTGCTCTGGTCAGAAGAAACAGAATTCTTTGGCAATAATTCAGCTCAACATGCTTGGTGAGAGAAGGTTGTGTGTATTATACCAGGGCATGCTAGAGGAGAATTTAATCCCCTCATACAAGAAACTGAATTTGGGGAGAAGATGGATGTTTGAAGCAAAAATACAGCCAAAATAACTCAAGAAGGCCTGCCTAGGATCCAACTGGAAACTTTCGAAAGAATTTCAAAATTGTAAATCTATCAGATGGACCCACATAACTTTGGGAAACTCAATCTAGAATATTGTAAAATAACTAATTATTTCTTAAGATATTGTTCATATTTAAATACAAACGGTATTAAATACAAATGGGACACTTTGTAAAAATGCAATGAAAACAATTAGCAGTAAGGGTGTATTTTTGCAATGCTGAAATGTGACAATGTGCATCGTGGAGTTGGACGATATCACATGCACTCTGTTTGTAATGCCATCTAATGTATGTAATACATTGTAGTACAACAGCAGAGGGCTCCACCCTCACTAGCACATCATACATCATGCTCTCATTCACCTCAGTCTGAGCCACAGCTTCAAAACGAAAGCATACTCTGAAAGAGGCAGGCAGTGTAGTGATAACCACAGACAGGTGGACTACAAGGGCTACACAGTGCTAGGTCACTATAACAGCACATGTGATCAAAGGATAGCGGAAAATGGTGAGCTTCCTACTCCAAACGCTTATCGACTCACACATCTGGCTAAACATAGACAAGGAAATCGGAGCTTGAGAAAGCTAATCACATCATTGCTGTTGTTACGGGCAACACTCAAAATATGGAGGTAGCGGTGAAGGAGGCTGGACTAGCACCACACATAAAGTGTTTTGCCCACACTGTTCTGCCCAAGCAGGATTAAACCATGTAAACCGCGTCACTCAGTTGTTGGGTTGAGTGAGGTGCATAGCTGCTGTCTTCCACTGTTGTGCTTGCAGCTAAATGGAGATTATTAAAGATTCCCCGTATAAACTCTGCATGGAGTCTGCATGTCCTCCCCGTGTCTGCGTGGGTTTACTCCGGGTTCTCCGGTTTCCTCCCACAGTCCAAAGACAT
>JAOVYV010000008.1:5511873-5523324 GCA_025674545.1 Hassar affinis
AGTTATTTCACCTTTTTTTGTTAAGTACATAACTCCACGTGTTCATTCATAGTTTTGATGCCTTCAGTGAGAATCTAAACGCATTGAATGAGAAGGTGTGTCCAAACTTTTGGCCTGTACTGTACATACATGGCATGATGTATGGCATCTTTTTTACAACACAGAGAAGAACATCCTCCATAATGTCAATTCTATCTTCATTCTCACTTTAGGTAGATAAATGCTCCTTGTTTGTTAACATCATGTTCTAAATACTAATCAGTGTTTCTCTTTTGAATTGTACATAAGAGATTTTAATCCCCGTGCTTTTTGTTCCTCATGGGCACAGCTGATTAGAGCCGATAAGGTTGATTGACAGTTTGTAAGCAATGCTGGTGTAAAGACAGACAGACAAACAGACTCTAAAGCTACAGGACTGTTTGATATTCGGTGCAGACTCCATCACTGTAATTTGCATTCAGTAAAAACGTACATTCAAATTTCCATGTAGTACATTCAGAATGCTTTGTATGGACAGCTGACTGATCAAATGGAATCTGAATGCAAATAAGCACACTGTTGCATTGCTTTAGCCTTTGAGACCTTTTTGTATTCTGCCCAACTCTATCAAATAGCTGAGATTCATCCCACTCTGTTCATCAAATGGCTCTTATAGCCTGCAGTGGCAAATCACAAACTTTGATTATGAATACGGCTCTGATATTGAAATCTGATGCAGAGACGCATTCAGAGCAACTGTACGCTTTGACAGAGTATGTCAACAGGATTTTTAAATAATCATCTTTGTTTATTCAATTCAAAGTAGTGCGAAGCTCCAACTACTATAAGCAACTCAGGCTCATGAAACAAACATGTACATTCACCATAGATACCAAGGATATCAGTGTTCTGGGCCACAAGCATGTATTGTAATATCAAAATATCAAACTTTAGACACTAGACAGCTTTGAGGGCCAGTTCCTTCTCCAAAATTATTTTTCACATTTTAACCAGACTCATTCATAATCCCCATAGGGGTTTGATTTTTTTTCATCCATAGAACTTTAATAACCATGCCACCTGCCTGAATGTACAGATGTTCCTAATAAAGTGGACAATGACTGTATAGCTGCATGTTAATTTAACTTGAGGTGAAGGTTTTTACAATTAAATGTATGTGTGTAAAATGTTTGCAGGGGCAAAAGAAGTCAATGCCAGCGGGAAGACTTTCACGGTCAAGAGCTCAGTGCAGCTGCAGGTGGACAGGAATGATGATGGCGTGGCCTATACATGTAAAGTGGTACACGAGGCACTGCAGTCTGTCCCACAGCAAACAACCGAGGTGCTGGAAGTGCACTGTAAGTCCTCTCCCAAATTAGATTTGCACCCTTCATTTACTTTTTATTTCCATATTACAACACCACTATCAGTGTTTCATTTCTCTATTATCTGAATTTGCATTAGAGGATTTTTCATTAGCGTGTTAATAGGTTTGTAAATACATGCTTCTCTTATGGAATTGGAAATTTATTTTCATATATTTTATCTCCGGAGGAGTCTTTATTCATATGCATCATACAGTACGTTCTCCCTACAATATAGTGTAAGGTGCCTCAAGAGATCCTTTTCTCCTTCTAACACAAAAGCATCACAACCTTCAGGTCTAATTGTTTTTCATTGCAAAAGCAAACATTCTTTCACCATATTTTGATTTATTTTAGTTGGATTTAATATACAGATATTACAATACAATATTTAATACAGAGTTACCAGGTTTATAGCTTTGGAATTTGGTGAATTGAATTTTACTGTAAATAAATGCATGATACAATAATGTGATTATATCTTTGTGTTACAATAAGCATCACAATCATTTACGTATAAAAGAAATCACTTATGATAAAAGCTTCAGAGAATTTCGACCCATACTAACCAGGAATGGCAAAGGCCAACAAATGCTTCTTCTGAGAAATATGGAGCCATCCATCCTTACCTTTTCTAAATGATTCTCATGCAGCGTGACAGGGCAGCGTGACACCCTCAGAGGAAAGTCTTATGCATACGTGAACTCACAGGCATCCATGATTGTTACAGTGATTGACCTTGAGAGCATGGGCAACTTTGCTGCTTTGACACCCAACCACGGATGGCTGTGGCATTGGAAATCGTGATCACCTGAAAAACACTGCAAATGCTTTTTCTGTTGCACCACTCAGGAGCCTCATACTGTTAAATACTAGATTAGAGGAGAGGAGAAACCATAGCGGATTTTTTTTTATTACTCAATACTATGATAATCAGTATCAATGGGATTAAACTAATATTTTTAGAAAGCTTTTAGATCCATATCTGTTATGATCTGTTATATAAAATGTTTATAACATTGAAGTTTCCAATATTGGTGGGTATAAATTTCATTCTGTGCAGAGCAGTGGGTCACTTCTGTGAGTGGATAAGGCTGTCTGCTAAATTCAGATCCAAGATATAGAGTTTATTGTCATTTGCACAGTAAGGAAACAGGTTTCCGTGTACAATGAAATTCTTTCTTTGCTCCTCACCAAGAATGGCAGATAAAGATTAAGAATATTAAACTAAATTAATATAATAGTACTTTACTAAATTTAAACTAAACTAAATTTCCAAAGGATTTACATAAGAATTATGCTAAATATTAGTGCAAAATTGTGAATCTCATAAAGTACTTTGGCAACATTTCCCCAACATAAACTATACCTCCTTATCATCACTGTCTTTAAATCTGAAGACGTTCCACATGCCTGAAGAGATGGATTTTGTTTTTTTGTTTTTTTCTTTTACCAGCATTATGTGCTTAGTCAGCTTGTGCAAATTTGTTTGTTCTTTTTCCCAGCACCTGAGTGTTTGGTTCTTTTGAAAAATCACACACAGTTTAGCATTGGAACCTTGATTTTCTCCTCGTTCTTCTGTAGATGAAGATGTCTGAAGCCTAATCAGTGCTGTTATTGAATGGAGTTGACCTGCGTAGTAACAAAATCAAGATCAATAATTTATTACGATATTCTCTCCAGCTATATAGATAGTCAGTAATTACTAATGATCCTACATAAGACAACAGAAGTGTTTCAGTTACTTTACTTTACTGTCAGGGTATAGATCATAGGTTGTGTTATGGATATATCTATACAGTGGTCTGCGTTTTGCTGGCTAAGAAGCTGTCTGCCTGTCTGTGCAGATGCCCCTCGTGTGGAGATCAGGCATTCTCAAGCACTTCCGCAAGAAGGAGATATCCTCAAACTGGAATGTGTGTCTAACGGAAACCCCTCGTAAGTCTTTCAAAATGGCTCATTTCACCAATTAGTTTATTTAGTTGCCTTGATACATTTAACTCTCAATGAAGCTTTTTCATTTAATGGAGTTTTCTGGGCTTCAAGAAGCATAAATCACCCGTGCCATGAATATACTTGGTAATTTAAGGATGCTTAGCCTTCATCAGCCTATGCATGGCAGGAACTTTTGCTTAGTTTGGTCTCAGAAAAGATTTGCACTCTATGATTGATAAATGAGTACCAATAAGTACGTGTGTCTGTTCGAAGGATCGCTTTATCCTTGTTACAGACATGTCATTTCCATATGAGCTTCCAAAATCATCTTAAAAAAAGCTAAACAAAAAGCCTTCATTGATTTTCATCATGATGGTTTCGCAGGCCAGACCCAGTGATATGGACGAAAGATGGAGGCAAGCTGCCAGACTTGGACCGCATGGTTGTGGATGGCAGAGATCTCACTTTTGTCTCCTTAAATAAAACGGACAATGGCACCTACCGCTGCGAAGCCAGCAATCATCTGGGCACCAACCATGCTGAATATGTGCTCTTTGTATATGGTGAGTGCTAAAAAAGGATAAAAGAGTGTGACCATGTTAAAAAAGAGGGACGTGGGTAATGTACTGAAATGCCAAATGCTATATTTCTCCCATACCATGTTCTGTCTGGTCTGTAAAAAATCAATCCCATATATCTGAATATCTTAAGGATCCCTAGAAATCGATTCCAAAGTCCAAACAGCTTTGCGTATATTTCACAGAACCTGATTCTAACGCTTAAAGTTTAGAGGTTATTACTGTGGAAAAAGCCATTAAAACTTTGCAAAAATATTGATACCAGGCTCATGTAGCTTGAGTTATGATAGCTCGGTGGGCAAACACTGACCATATCACGCACATATTGACCACATAATATCTCGCATCTGCTTTATATACATAAGATTTTGGAGAGTCCATGCCAGCTACTGGGTCATTTATTATATATTGTTTTTTTCTTCTTTTTTTGAAGAAATGCATCAAATTTCAATCTCTTCTGTTTGAAGAATTGCATCATTGCTGTGGATTCTCTGTAAGGGAGCGAAGCGCAGTTCCACAATACGCAATCCTCTCCATCCTACCCAGCCTGCTTCTTTCCAACATGTTCTCTTCACTCACATTTCTCTTCTCTTTGCTCTCTCATGTTTGTGAGATTCTGATGGAGAATTAATGAGCACACAGGGTGCATTGTAGAGGTCCCAGCTGGGGACTGCAGAAATGTCAGAGCACTGTAAGGACACAGATAACCAAAGCTCCTAATGATGTTAGCACTACAAAGCCTGACAACATCCTGTAAGAATAATAATCTAACTGGATATCAGAGAATATAAAAAGCACTCAGTCAGTACCTGTATTGTTAACCGACAAGATGATCAGCACATACACTCGATCATACTTTGGAAAAATGCCCATCGTTCTCAATATTACAGCAGTTTGTAGTGCACTGGCACAGTTTTCACAGATTCTCAAGCAAAATTATGATAATACAGTAGATTTCATTCAGTGTACTAACATTAGGGAAAGGGTGTCCAATCTTAACCACAAAGTGCTGGTGTGTGTGCAGGTTTTCCTTCCAGTCAAGCAGGAGACACACCTCATTCCACCTGTTTTTAATCAATGGATCTAATCAATAGATCTTGACTTTCAGTAGTATGAGGCTTCTGCTTGGTTGGAAAGAAAACCTGCACCGACACTGGCCCTTTCTGAATAAGATTAGACTAAGATATAATTCTTATATATTCTTATTCTTATATATTCTAAGACTTAGAATAAGATAACATAGGGCAAGAAGCAATGGCCAATATTGAGCAGGATTTTGTCTTCTTCCTAAAACTTGGTGTAAATTATCACCATCTTTGTACCTTGAAGTAGTATGGCCGTTGTTTCCACTTTTTTCCTGTACAAATGGTGGAAACTATTTTGACGCATTTTTTTCAATAATTCTTAGAAACATTATGTTTAATAATGTGCCCATTTAATAAAGGGCAGGGATGGCTTAGTGGTTAAGGTGTTGGGTTCCTGAATAGAAGGTTGGGGGTTCAAACCCCAGCACCACCAAGCTGCCACTGCTGGGCCCCTGAGCAAGGCCCTTAACCCTCAACTGCTCAGTTGTATAAATGAGATGAAATGTAAGTCACTTTGGATAAGGGTGTCTGCTAAATGCTGTAAATGTAATAATACAAGATATTTTATGACATTTGTGAAAGAACCTTTGTGGTCATCTATACAGTATTACTTATGTAGATCAGGTAAACCTGGTCATAACACATATTACACACAAATTTATTTATCGATTTCATCACATTTAATGAGACATTTGACACAACAAAAAGATGCAGTTTTGTGACTCTGTAAATTTTTTACATGCTACAAGACCTGCACAAGAAGAAACAGAATATTTATGGTTTATTTATAGACTCATGCAAAGTGGATTATTCTGCTCATGCTTGTGCTCATGTCTTTTTATCAGAGTAAAACTAATTACATTTACAGCATTTATCAGATGCTCTTATCCAGATTGTGCTGTCGACTCAGAAATAGTATCCTTTGCTAGTAATTGTCATTTCAGTCACCGTCTGCTTGTTTATTTAATAAGAATTTCTTTTAACATATTTATGCCTTCTCTACTGATGTTACATTTCCTCTAGGCCCAAGCTTTTTAATTATTTACAGCAGCTTTTAAACTACAGTCTTCATACAGAGTACATTCTGTTGTCAGTTCCAGGTGCGGCTGGGGAACGAGTTACACCCTTAGGCACTCAAACGTCAATGTATGACGAGTACATTTCGTGCTGCGCCGAACCGTATACTCTGTACACCTTAGCGTTTGAATCAGTAGTTAACAGACATGGGTGAGGAACATTCAGTAATATGTGTGTATTTTCTTCATTATTATAGGGCAGGAAATAAAAGATGCAGTATAGTAGCTATGGGGATGAATGTGAGATGTTTTCTAAGGCTATATAAACAATTTCATTTTCCGTAGTCTGTGTAGTGAACACTAAAACTGATCAACAATAATTCATGGTCATAATTTCAGCTTAATCATAGTTTTTTAGTTTAGTAATTAATTAAATCATTGTAATGCATTCATTCATCTCAAATGTTCTGTTCTGGAAGAAAAAAGCAGGTTGCAAAGCTTCATTTTACCTTTCTCATGTTCTCATGTTAAACCTCATGAAAGACAGGAGAACTGTTCTACTCCGGTGAGAACAGAGTGTGTGTTTGAAAGAGCAGACTCATTAGAGAAAGAGCAGATTGGGGATTCACCTTATCAGCCTCTGTCTTTATCAGCAGGCCAAACACATTTTATGCATTTCTAAGGTCTGTGCATCCTGGCTGAAAAAGGCTGCCGGGGCTGATTCTGGATTAAGGAAATCCTGAATGTGACCTGCCATTTTAAAAGCCAGGGTCACTCAATTTTAGCTGTAGCACATGGTGGAATTTAGTTAAAGCTGATTGGCATGAACTTTACTTTTTGACTGTTGGTGTTTTTAAACAGATTTAGACAGGCAGAACAAGCCTATACTTCTCACCAGTTCTAAAAGTTAGGGCTTTTTTATTCAGTAGTTAGTTCCAGTCCAATAATTTCATTGGGAATGCAAGAATCTAAGAGTGCTGATATTCAGTATAACAGCACTGGGGCATTTCTGCATTTGTGCATTTTGCTACAAAGTTGTGTCTGAAATGCTATTTACTCAGTATTAATGTTGTTTATAATACTGTTGTATAAAAGCAATATCATACATGCAATCATTCTTTTGCACTGAAAAGCCCTCTTGCTTGTGTAATTCTGTTTAATTGTGTGAAATTTGTAGGTTTATTAACCTTGTCCCATAAGTAATGACTTCTACTACTACTACTGTTACTGCTCTATTGGTACTACTACTACTAGTAGTACCATGTCTACTATACTACTACATCTACTACTAATACTACAACTACTGCTTCTGCTACTGCTACTACTAGACTGCTACTTTTATACTGCCAGTACATAATAATAATAATAATAACAATAATAATAATAATAATAATAATAATAATAATAATAATAATAATAATAATAATAATAATAATAATAATGCTTGCATGTGGTTTTGGCTGCTTCTCCTATCTTATTAAGCTTATGCGACTGAATGAATGTTAGTTCACAAATTCTTTTTAATATAATTTGGTCATAATTTATCCATCATTAGCCTTATACATTCCAGTTTAATTTTCATTATGCGTTCAAGATGAAACAGTTCTGTTGCATATGTTCCATTGTTATGTTGATGTTTTGTTTTTCGCTTTGTTTTTTTTGTGTTTATGTCTGCGTCCTTCCCCATGCATTTGTTTGCACGATGTGTCCCATTGACCAGACGCCCCCACCACACCCTCTCCATCCACAACTCCTCCCCCTGTAGCCATCCTCCCAGACACCACAGATCCATTCAAGCAGTCCAACTCTGCAGTCACCGGTCAGAGAGGTACAGTAACCCCACCACCCTTCCACCACTTCCTCTTTCTCACACACACCACTAACTCTGATTTTTCTCATTCCCACCAATTCTGTGCTACCTTCTTTTATAGGATCTGAAGTCTAGTACCTGACTACTTTTGTTACATGTTTGTGCTAACTAGTGTTTTGTCATGCCTCTATTTTTATTGTTCTTTGCCTCTGTTTTTCCTGTTCTGTGGAGCTCCATGTTGGCATTAACATAACCTGTTAAATGCATTCAAGAAAATCATTGCACAGTATCCAGGTCAGTTTGTCACAGGCTGTGACTCTGTTTAGCCAGAGATGTTCTGTGTGGAGAATTTTGGTGAAACTTTGGTTCAAAGTCATCATAAAAGATAGATACTTTTGAGGAAACTGAAGAGTCCATGATCTCCTTCAGGGCATAAAGAAGAAGAAAGGTAGTGTTAGAAGTTCGGCATACAGGAATCAGGAGACTGGATCTTCAGTTTATTCATACAAACAGAGAGTCACGTATGGATACGGCGGCATCAACCAACAGTCTGAAAAGGGAGATTTTGGGGAGGCTTTTTCTACCCTATGATCAAAGGGAAGGGGGTAGGAGGAAGATGATGAGGTTAAGGAGGGGGATGAAGAGGAGAAAGGGGTAGGAGGAAGATGATGAGGTTAAGGAGGGGGGTGAAGAGGAGAAAGGAGTAGGAGGAAGATGACGAGGTTAAGAAGGGGGATGAAGAGGAGATTTACAAAAGGTCACTTTGCAAGGTAAGGGGTGCAATGGGGGGTCATTTCAACACCCAAAAGGTGTAAGGAAAATACCATAGGGGGTCACTTAATGCCCAAAGAGGTGTGAAGAAACAGAGTGTGGGTGAAAAAAATAGGAGGGGGGACAGAACACAGACAAGAGGGGAGTCATTATATTAACAGCCAAACTGTACACACAGATGGCTTTCAACAAATAAGTTCAAATTATTTTTTTTCATTCATTGTAAGTACGATTCAGAAAAAGTTTGTCAGGTGTCTGTACTGTCTACCGAGGAGTAAAATACTATAACCCAAGTGCTTTATTCCACAACGGAAAGAATAAAACCAGATAAAATTATGAAAACAGTTATCTGCTTTTGCCAAAAAAATGACTGTTGGAGTTACCTGAGTTTTGCCAAAAACC
Organism: Hassar affinis; assembly: GCA_025674545.1. NCBI lineage: Eukaryota > Metazoa > Chordata > Actinopteri > Siluriformes > Doradidae > Hassar > Hassar affinis. The sequence goes on from JAOVYV010000008.1 coordinate 5,520,814, forward strand.
CCAAACTTTAAATAAAAATAGCTTTCTACAAGTTTTATTTTGTAAGTTGCCTGTATTTTGTTGGATCAAAACATCCCCCTGCAGTGTGATTGATATTATCTGGAATATTATCTCCTTGATTTCTCCACCTCCATTTGAAGAATTGGTAAATCCTTAATGGCGGAGAACAAATTGCTTTCTGGGTCACAAGCTGCAGGAGGTAGGATAGAGAAATCAAGGACATATCAGTTATAGTTTTGGAAAGCATTATATCATCTAAAAACAGGAAGTAACCTGGAAACAGGAAGCTAGAACTCATAAGAGGGAGATCTCTGCTAGCAAGGAGGTGTAACAGGCTGAGGTGACACATACTGTCTCTTGTACAAATATCACCTTTGGCTTCCAGCTTCCAGCAAACCATAACAGAACTTGTAACAGTATGTGAAAAACAAATGATATCCCAATGGCTAGTTTGTTTGTTTTAAGCCTGCTATATATAGATTTCTGTGATTTATAACAAGCATTACATGTTCTCCCTTTGGCCTCTGCCTGAGGTCATTTGAAAGTCTTCCTATTTATTGAGTTGCACAAGAGGCGCAGTGTAGCAGGCAGAATGGCATCCAACTAACCCTGAAACTCTGTAGTTTTGGCAGCTGGTTTGCATCAGGCTCTGAGCACACAATGATAGAAATTACTTTCGGTAACTGACATTGCATCATTTAGCACTAAACTGTCTCTCCCTCTGCTGTTGACATGTTAAACAGAAGTTCTTTGTACTTAAACAGAATGGTTCTTGGGCATGTGATGCCTTTTTAGCTATTTCTTTCAGTCTACCAGTCTCTAGCATACATAGCCAAGCAGCCCTTTATAGCTGCTGTACCATAAAAGGTCTAGAGTGTTAACTGCACTTATTTCCCTTGGTGCATTAGCCGCCCATCTCAGCGTCTGCGATCAATGGTGGGATTTCAGCAGCCGGCAGTCGGGCTTAATGAGCATAATAACTCTTCCGCACAGAAGCGCCGGGCCCAAACGATGTCATCAGAGCAGCTCTCATCCGCGTTAAATCTGCCAAATGCATTTTTATGGCTTGCAAATTAGCCGTGACCTTATGAAGCTGAAAGGTTGAATAAAGTTCTTGGGTTTCAGGGAATTTTTAAAATATTTACAGCTCACTTTTCATAATCAGTGCATGTCCACCCTATCTCACACCCCCACAGCGTTATCATCCCAGTGAGGCAGTTTCACAGACATAGTGATTGGTCATGCTTTTTGTCTTAGGGTGGGCAGACGAGAAAGTGCAAATCCATCTCATTCTGGGAGGGCAGGCTTCGGGTTCATTATCCAGGGACATAATAGGAGAGAAAATATGGGAGCAAAACAAAACCTGTGCAATTGCAACACAACTTTTTTTCACAATTGTCAAATTGTTTAGTTTTTTTAAAACTGAATGACTTAGCAGCAAAGGAAGAACTTACAAAACTGCAGTACAAGTATTTTTAGGTGTTTACTGTCTGTGTGCAACAGCAAAATGACAGTTCTATGCTAATAGAGGACTTTAATAACAGGATTTATATCCTTTGTTAACCTCAAGACCCCCATTCTGCTGGTGAATAAAATCCCAATTGTCTTTAAACCATTGCTGGTTTGAATTTTTTAGTGAAAAGGATGCAATTTGTTCCCTGTGAAACTACAGACTTTGTGCTGACTAGAGAGCCACAGTATGTCAACCCAGAATTGCCTCCTGCCTGGTGCATTGGGTGATTTATGTTTTGTGTATATACTGTAGCCTATTTGTACATACAGCATGAAGTATAAATAGTTTAAAAGGCTTAGTCCTGGCTGTCTTTAAAGGGAAAATTACATAAAAATATGACTAAAATGACATTTTTACATGCGATAAAAACTGAAATCTGTAATTTGTTAATTCCCTCTTTATTTAACAGACAAAAGGACAAAGGAAAGGAAAGAACTTAATTCTATTTGTTAAATAGAAACAAATTTGGAAATTGATGCTTGCAACACAAAAGTTGGGACAGAGGCGTGTTTACCACTGGGTCACATCATAATCGTTTGGAAATTTAAGATACTAATTGTTTTGCAAGTGGAATTTTTGCCCATTCTTGATGTGTACAAAACTTGAGCTGCTCACCCGTCTGTGGTCACTGTTGTCTGATTCTCTTCTTTATGATGCACCATAAATTTTCAACAGGAAACAGATCTGGACTGCAGGCAGGCCAGTCCAGCACGTGCACTCTATGTCTATGAATCACACTGTTATAACTCCTGCAGAATGAGGCCTGGGATTGTCCTGCTGAGAAAAGATGTCACTTTGATGGCAGCATATGTCTCTCCAAAATACCAACATAAGTGAAAGTCAGACATTTTTGTCACTGTGCTTGCACACAGTGAAATTGGACCTCTGCATTTAACCCATTCGTGCAGTGAGACACACTATTGAACACACACTAGGGGGCAGTGAACACACATGCCTGGAGCAGTGGGCAGCCCTAGCCACAGCGCCCGGGGAGCCAA